>QARZ01040010.1:20595-52079 GCA_013407115.1 Glycine latifolia | reverse complement strand
TTAAACTTGTTTTGATTTAAGATACGATCCATAGTAAATCTTCCGCTAAGTTTTGATTTTCAGAAAGAAAGTTTAAAAAGGGTGAAGAATCAATTCACCCCCCCCCTCTTGGTTTATTGGATTAGGTATTCATTGTATTTTCAGAAGAATCTTATGCATTTTTGCCGAGGTGGTGCAGCTACATGCTTCGGTTTTCACCAGGTTCTTTTTTTGATATTCAAACCAATGATTATTTTGTGGCACATCGACTGGTCAGAGGGAAGCGTGTGTTTCAGCGAATGTTTTAGACTTTTAGACAGTGTTGCGAGGCTTTTAAATTTTGCAAACCAGTCATTCAAATTGATGGGACTCACTTATATGGCAAGTATAAAGGAAAATTGCTGATCGCCACGAGTCAGGATGGGAATAATGAATGCCTGCCATTGGCATTTGCCATTGTTGAGGGGGAGACGTTGGAAGCTTGGGAATATTTCCCTGCTAACATTCGTTTCCACGTAACCCAAATGCAAAATATATGCCTCATTTCAGATCGGCACCGTAGCATTATATCTGCAGTGCAGAACCATGCCGGTTGGCAACCACCTTTTGCACATCACGTTTTCTGCCTTCGTCATATTGCCAGTAATTTCAATCAAAGATTCAAGAGTGCAAGATTGAAGAAGAGCCTCATGACTTTGGGTATGTTCACAATTATTTGTAATTTAGTTAGATTAAAAAATGTCTTACCCACCTAACGTTAATGGTATTATAACTGTGCAGGTTATACTCCCTGTATGGCTGATTTTGACATAGCGTATGAACGATTCCGCGATACCAGTCCTGAGGTTGCAGAATGGATTGACAACATTCCTAATAAAAAGTGGACTCGTGCATATGATGTCGAGGGGAGAAGATATGGCCATATGACAACATATTTGTCTGAATCAGTCAACAAGGTGTTCAAGGGAGCAAAGAACATGCCTATTACTGCTTTGGTGAAGCACACATACAGTCGATTGGTTGAATACTTTGTGAGAAGGGGTCACACGGCCACTGCACAGCTGCATCAATCACACCGACATTGTAAAAATGTCGTTGATGCTATGAGGCATAATCAGAACATTGCTACAGGCCACAATGTACGCACCTATAACCTTAAGCAAACGTCGTTTGAGGTGGCCGATGGCTGGGACAGGTTATATTCAGTTAACCTAACTGACCATTTTTGTCAATGTGGGAAGTTTAAGGCCTTCAAATACCCTTGTAGCCATGTCGCAGCTGCTGCTTTATACATCTGTCAGAATCCTTTGCAATATGTGGATGATGTTTTCCTCGTAACCAACTTGGTTAAGGCTTATTCATTACCTTGGCAACCTATTGGTGATGAACTTGCCATTCCCCCCAGTGAAGATCCAGTTATCATCCCTGACAGGGAAAGGTTGCGTGCGAAGGGTCGTCCAAGGTCCACCAGAATTCGTAATGAGATGGACGAAGTCGAAATAACTCATAGAGCTCGTAGATGCGGTCTGTGCAAGCAAGTTGGACATACTCCTACAGCTTGTCCTACTCGGGGTGGTGTTTCATGATTCTGTTATTATGTTTGGTTGATAAGTGCGTGGTTAAATGTATTTGATTTTAAAAAAATGTTGCGTAACATGTATGACGATAATGTTTTCGTTGTGGTGCACATCAATGACGATAAAAAATGTTGCGTAAAATTGTTGGTAATGCTCTGCTGACACATGATTTAATTTGTTACAATATTATTAGTTAATTCTATACATTATGATCTATATTTTCGTCAGTTAGTTACGTAATGTATGACCTAGGTTTAGGTGACATATTTGGTGACCTAGGTTTTATGACCCTAAAGATGTTGTTAAGTGGTTCAATCCATAAACCCTAAACAGCTATTCAAGCAGAGCTTGTGTTTACAAATGAGCGTTTTTTGTGTCACTAGACAATAGACATGCATTTATTAATATACGATGAAATCTAACCAACAAATTCAAATATAACCAATTTGTGATTTGGTTTAACTTTAACCCTTAGTTATCATGATTTATGTTACACGTACGACGTTAATTGAATACACCTAACTGAAGACGCCTACGAAGGGCGTGATTGAACACGCCCAACGAGGACGTCTTTCAACACGCGTAAATACAGCGTAACTAAACACGCCTACGAAATATTTAGGCGTGACTAGACACGCCCAACTTGGGCGCGATTACCCCTATATAAGGTACACGGTCGAACACAACATGCGTCACCCCGTAAATTTCATTTTGCATACCATGGCATTCTTAGGAGAAACAAGCAGCCAAAGCATTGGTAACTCCAAATTAGCATTCATTTATCCAAATGGATCTACGAAGCACAACGACACGGGTGTTTGTTTTCAGGGTGCCACTCCAATAGCGATGCGAGTTCCTAATGAGTGTTCGTTTCAGACGCTTCAGAGTAGGATTCACCACACCCTTCTACTAACCGATGACCATTTCATGGACAACATCTACTACCAACAACCATCCCTAGATGCAGGTCAGCACTATTTTTTTCATTCTATCATACTAACAAACGATGATGATGTTTGCAGAATGTTAAGGTGTCATGACCAAATGTCCACTGCTGGTCCTATAGAAATATTATGCACTGTAAGCAGAACAGCCGATGGGATAATCAACCTACTTCAGTCGACCATCGTCCCCACACATGATGCAATGTTATACTACAACGGAAGTTGGAACATACCACGAAGAGGCAATTTTGTGGGTTATTCCTTTACTGGAACAAACCCAATCCGATTTGAAATTCACATGTCACAGGTGGTAAGAAAAATGTTTTTCCGTCATCCAGCACATTCACAATACTCAGACACCACAATCCATTATGACGTAAAGGAGTTGGTAAGTGATGAAGACGTGTTGAGGATGCTAGCGGAATCCAACTACTGGAAACGTCTTGGTCCAATTGAAATTTTAGCCATTTTTAGCAAACCACGAATCGATATGGAATAACACATGTACGCCGAAAATGTTGTTTTCAAATTATCCTTATCATTACAAATGCATTTTCCCCCTTCTGTTTTTTATTGTAATCGTGTCTGTTATGCATTTATGGTTTTGGCGGCGTATGTTATTGTTAGGGTTTGCGGGGTTAACATGATCAAATAATAGTTAGACCGAGCATGGTAAACATAAATGTCACAAATAACCGTAGTTTACAAAATACAATCGATTACAATACAACAAAAAAATATAAAACAGTAACTGCGAATAAATCAGAGTGATGGCGGTGGCCACGGCACATGACGTGCCTGTCGATAAGGTTGTACTCGTCTTCGTGGTCACCGAGAAGTGCCTGGCTCGGACGGGGCTGGCTGTGAAGGGCCTGCCTGAGAAGGGCCTACCTGAGAAGGTCCTACCTGAGAAGGGCCTGCTTGAGAATGGCCTGCCTCATACGGATGCACATGAGGAGATTGACATGCCGTGCCCTGCTTTGCATACACCGGCATAGGGCACTCATAATCTTCGGTGACATATGGTGAATGTGGTTGCCAAGCGGCACAGGCCTCTGAAACCCAATCCATCTAGAAGAGAATGTCGTCGCCCTGTGCCTCACTCCACTCGGCCTCCATGTTCATTCCAACACGGCTCCCTCCATCTACATTTGCACATGTCATTGCAGTTGGAACATATGCGGCATGGGTCTGCGATGGGCCTGGTGTAGGCATTTGCGCTTCGGTATTGAAATCTGCGTAGTCCATGCCCCCATGCCCCCCTGCGCAGTAGCCTCGTAATATACGAGCTGTGTCCCATATGTCTTGGCAATAACAGGAGGCCTAAAGTAACCCTCCGTGCGTGGCCTCGGTCGAACAATGGGCTCAGGAACCTACTGCACCGGTCTCCGCCAACGCTCTAGCCCACGACCCTCTTTTCTTCGTCGGCCAACTGCAACTGAAATCTCTGGTTCGGGCTGAAGCTGGGATTCGGGAGCATGTGGGCTTGCTTCCTCCACGCGACAGCTCTCGGCAAAGACAGACATTAACCGACCGACCTCTTCACTCGCTAAATCGAAGTCGAAGGCCTCCCTATTGGGGCTACTTACCGTGAAGTACAAAGCCTCCAGCCCATCGACCTACAATTTTAAATATATACACATAAGTGTCAAGTATATCATGTAGCATAATTAATTTAAATAGACAAATGAGGATGTAAAGAAAACTTACACCACGACCGGTCTTCGCGCCCTTCTTTGTGATGAACCGCTTCCCGTGTTCTCTGAACCAAACCATGTACTCATGGTGTGGTGACAGCAACCCCTGAATCAAGGGGGGAAACTCAATGTGCTGGTCCCTACCATCCCATCGCGAAATAAATGGTTTGAGTTTACGAACCCAGTTGTCTTCTCGTTTCCCCTGAAGCGAAAGATCATGCACACCCTTCAGCTTCCTGGGAGCGCGTGGGATTGGCTGATCCCTCCCGAATTGCCGTATGCATCGATCCGGCTGGGAATATTCTACTGTGTGAAAGCATATGATAGGCGTAGTTGCCATCCACAGCAGTCGCTCACGCTCAGAAGCACCAAGAAAGTCGTAGTCCCCGTATGGTTGCCAAACGACCTGCACACAACAAAATAACACTTTATTAGTTCACAACATGTTCCACAGATGCAAACGTACAATAATTGAAAAAATACTATATGTACCTCGTTTCGAGTAAGGGAGTCGAATGCCATCCTATACACGACCGGTTCATGCGGTTTAAGTCGACCTAAAACGTTAAACCTAATTTCAAAATAAGTAATGTTAGTATAGTATAACACTTCATTGTTACAATTGTAAACAAGAACAACATATAACCACACATACCGATGTCTGAAATGCCAGTCCGGCTGTGTAGGCAGCGGAATAGCTGGAGCAATTGGTGGGAATCTCAGCCACGCCCACACCTGAAGAAGCATATGACACCCACCGATGTCACTCCTGCCTGGATCTGTATATTCACACATTTGTCTAAACAAATGTGAAAGGACAGTTGAGCCCCAGCTATATCGGCCGATGTCCACAAAATCCCTTGCAAGCAACGACATGTATCGTGCTGCAATCATGCTACCTCCAGATCGGTCGTATAGCAGCCATGATCCGATAAGTCGTGCAATGTGGGCCTTCATGAACCGCGTCATATGAACAATGTCGGGAACCACCTCACCCCAATGCGCAAAATGTCTATCAAAGAACGACAGGCGCAAATATCCACCTTTCAGCTCGGTGTCTTCCTCAAGTTCGTGACCAAATACCTCCTCAATGATGGTCGCCCACTCGTCAACCGTCACTCCAGTAACCACATTGCCCTCGGTGGGCAATCCCAGAATACCAGCCACGTCTTGCAACGTGATGGTCATCTCACCCTGCGGCATGTGGAAGGTGTGAGTCTCTGGCCTCCATCGTTCAACCAGAGCACTAATAAGCGCAGCATCCATCTGAAATACATAAAAATTATTAAACAACTTAATTTATCAAATTAACCAGTCTTAACTCATTTCATAGTTGCATGGTTGCATACCTGAATATGTCGCATGCGTGCGACATGAAGAAACCCAGCTTCGCGCAACATGTCAGAAACAACATCGGGTTTATCATCCGCATCTGGTCCACCGCTCACTTTACCACGTCGAGTCTTCAATACCCGAGGTGGCACGCCCCCGTTCCACACAACTTGTGAAACGTGAATGCGCTGAATACGCCTACGCAGAGTGCCCCACTTGTATGGGGTAGGGACAACATAGGCAGTGGGATCCATGGGCTCAGCCTCATGGTCGGATGCAGATTGCGATGATGATGTGGAGGATGAATCAGCCATCTATTCAGTATCTTCATGTACAAAAATTTAAAACCACGGTATACAAAATATTAACGATTAACAAATCATTCGAACAAAATTTTCTTATGTATCAAATACATTAAACCAAATACACTAACACAACATAAGCCTGAAAGCTTAGCCGATATCCATAAACCCTAAGTAAAAAACATAAGCCCTAAACCCTAATCACAACATAAGTCCTCAGACTAAACCGTAATCCAACACAAAGCTTGAAACACTAAAACCCTAATCATAACATAAGCCCTCTTATGTAATGGAACATTTGTTTATTACTTTTTTAAAGGCTGCCTTCAGCAGAAATAATCATCAAACTCAACTTTCAACTTGTAAATCTAAGATGTCTTTGAGGAGGAGAAAATGAGATTTGCTCAACTCCAACATGACTATGTCAACATCGAAGCTTTGCTTGAAGCATCATATCGGCATAGACAAATTTGTCTGAATAGGTCTCTAATCACTACCCCAAGCTCAATGAAATAGAAAAGCAATTAAAACATCGTCAGTTGGACACCTAGAAGATAGAGACTCATCTTCGTCATTTCAAAAGGAAGTGTTTGTCAAGGCAAAACTTGAATTGGAAAACTAATTACTCAATATGCCACCACCGCATTGCTCACTAGTCACTACGTCGAGTTCAAGGGTGGGGTTTTGGGTTTACGATTTAGGGGGTACGGTTTATTGTTTAGGATTTAGGGTTTATGCTTTAGGGTTTACTGAGCTACCCTAAATTCTAAATCCTAAACCCTAAATCCTAAACAATAAACCCTACGTCTGTTCCCAGGGCCATAAATCCTAATCACAATGTAAACCCCTAACCTACCCCGAAATCCATAAACCCCAATCACAGCATATGACCTACACCTTAAACCAGCACCCACAAACCCTAACTCTGTACCCCAAGTCATAAACCCTAATCCCCATGTACACCATAAACCCTAAACCCGATTTACATACACCCTAATGACCACCCCAAGGCCTAAACCCAAATCACAACATAAGCCCTTAACACTAAACCGGCACCTATAAACCCTAAGTCTATACCCACAATCCATAAATCCTAATCACACTGTCAACCCTAAACGTATACCGCATTACGTACACACTAATCAGTACCACAGGCCCTCAACCCTAATTACAATCCATAAGCCCTAAACCCAGAACCTACGTATGTACCCCAAGCCATAAACCCTAATAACAATGTAAACCCTAATGCTACACCGAATTACGTAAACCTAATCACTAGCCAAATCACTAACATAATATCTAGGCGCTAACAAGTTCATATGATCCTAACAATTTTCTAATTTAAAAATATAACAAACTAAATACTATGCACAATCAGTTAAATCGACTTACTTGTCGGCCGCGCTTCGAATTCGGCAGGGCTTCGCTTCAGAGAAATCAACACTCACTTTCTAGAGAGAAGGCAGAGCTATTTCTAGAGAGAAGGCAGAATCCTTAAATGCCATTTTCAGAGGCAATATATAGGGACTTGCGGACCTTAACACGCCTAGGCAGGGCATGTTAAGGTGCCCCAAATCCCTAAATATTGCCTCACTTGCCCCTTTTTGCTAAATAAAGAATTAATTTATATTATTTTTAATTTTTTGCCATAGAAAGAGCCTCAAAGTGTACAAGACCCTACGAATGTAAATGTGTGTGGTTCAATTGTCTTGTAACAACCATTATTGAGTACGTTGCGGTTGCTGCAAGAGCAGTTTGCTACGTTCCAAAAATGAATCATCAATCATGTGTGCTTAGTTTTCGTTTTTTGCAATTTATGGACCCAGAAATGCCACGTGACGAAAATGTAGGTGAGCTACCTTGTGTTCTCTCTTAATAATACTATGAATGAATGAATTAGGAGCAACACAGACACAGACACAACACAATTAAACCAGCATGTCAATGTCGCATTGCACTTTGCAGCCTCGCACGGCATGTGACGCGATAATAATATAAACCTTTATTTTGTTTTCTAATCAAACTATCAATTATTTTATAAATATTATACTCTCATTATTGTTTCCGTCATGCCTGGTTTTCATTGGACCAGCACAAAACTTAGTTGCGTTAACTCGTTAGTAATATAATTTACTTGTGCTTAATCATCATAATTTTCCCCCCACCATATCGATCGGTGCATGTATTTTTTAATTTTATTGATTATTAATTATTTTTATCGAAAAATTTAATTAATCACTTTTAATTAAATCTCCTCTTTTAATTATGTTTTTCTTATCAACAAAATTTAAACTTGTAACTTTACTTATGAGATTCAAACTTAGTTAATTATGTACTTGGAACAATAATATGTTGGCTATTGTGCTTATATTACTATTATTAGATTAATATTTTTAAAATTTTTGCACTAAAAGTACATGACAATATTCATATATTAAAAACACAAGGTAGTTTAAGTATATCTTTTCCTTGTTTAATTGAGGGATATGTTTGTAATTTACATTTTAACGTTTTAATCACGATAAATTGATCACCAAGTCATTAATCGCATTAATTAGACTTTGGTTATAGTTAAAAATATTTGTCCATTATCTATTTGTTTATATTCTTATCTTTTTTGTTTTCTTCTCACAATCATCTTATTTGATCACATATTGTATCTTTTTCTGTCTTGTTATATTCTTCATTTTGTCAATCATTTTTAACACTTTGATATGCATTATTTGTTTCAATTAGTAATATATTTTTAATTTAAAGAGGAAGACCGTGCTAAAATATCTACTAGCACGTTTGGACACGTTTGAAACGGGTAAAATCATTTCTGAGTTGAGAGAGATGCAGAAATTACAATTGAGAGTAAGGCATGTGTTTTACAAGTATTCAAACGCAACATCAAACTCTCTTTATAATGTAGTTATCGATCTTAGAAAGGAGTAAAAAAAATTAAGTGTGTTTAAATTTTAGATTAAGAATGAATCTTATAGCCATTAAAAAAAATTGAAGATTGTGGATTGTAAGAGTCAAAGACCCTCTAATTAGAATAGTTTAAAAACAAACTACATCTCTTCTAATATTTACGTAATCAAAATAAAATTGTTGACTACTTCTCAATTGGTAAACATTCCTAAACAAGATGATCTTAGGAATTTAATTTATCAATAACATTTGACTCTAAAGACCGAGTCTAGATAGACCTAATTCTAGTCAATAAATACACGACCTTTGGATTATTTAAGCTATAAAATATTTTAATACAATTAATATCGTTGTTTGCCTCTAATTATTAGAAACTAGTAGATTGATTATTACGGATTTGTGGATTAGTTTTACAGATTTCATATATGAACAAAGGGCTCTATACAACCAATTAAACAGTTTGATTGTCAAAATAGTAGAACATAAATGGCTAAAAAACATAAAAGAAATAAAGAGCAATTAAACCTTACAATCATATAAAAAAAAAAAGAAGCTTTGATTAACCTTTACTAGAAAAAATGTTTATCCCTCATGGAAATCACGAAAATACAAAGAGAAATCAGAAAACTAGAAGAAAAAGTGCTGAGCTATGACCTGTCATAAGAGAAGTCCAAAATTAAAAGAAGAAAAAAAAATCCGTTATATATTTGACTGTTAACACATTGGCTGTTAAATCTGTTATATTTTATGTTTGACTGGATGGCAAGGAACGATGGATGCTCTTTCTTCTGATCATAACAGTTGATGATATTCTTATATATTTGACTGTAAACACATTGGCTGTTAAATCTGTTATATTTTCATTAACATAAACAAAAATTATAATTCATCAAATCAAACTATTCTTAGGTAAACTACAAAGATATTCTTCTTCCTCTTTTTTTTTTAGAGGAATTTCTTCTTCCTTCTTTTTTTCGTTTGGTATTTTTTTATTTATTTTTAAAATCATTTTCAATGTTTTAATATGTAAAAAAATAATTTCTCAAATGTAAGTTTTCTAATATAATAATTACATATAATATTTCTTTATTAGATATATTATTAATTTTTTTTATCAATTGAATTATGTTATGATAAGATAATTCTATAAATTAATAATTTCTCAAATGTAAGATCTCTAATATAATAATTACATATAATTTTTTTGAGAAGGGGTCAAATTACATCAATATAACTTTGACAAATATTACACTATTCTATAACTTTTAATTGAATAATATTTTTTTAATACTTACAATTGGATTGAAAGTTCTTTTCAGATAAATTATATATGCAAAATTTTATATTAATCCAAAATCATTTACTATCTTGTTAGCATAGACTAAAATCGACTTAACTTGAACATTTAAAAATATATTAAAATATGAATTATTTGATTAAATATTTATTGTTGTTCAGTTTTGACAAAATTTGACAATCTTGATAATATGTATATATAATTCAATGGTTGAATCAATAAAAATCACATTCTATATCAAGTTATAAAAATAGTATAATAATTATCAAAGTTATACCGACATAATTTGATCTTTTTCTAAATTTTTTTATTAGATATGTTGATTAAAAAAAACTTATCAATTAAATTATGCTATGATAAGATACATTCTATTTGAAAAAAATGAAATATGTATTTTTGTTTATTATATTTCTTTATTTTTAATTTCATGTGTGTGTATATATATATATATGTGTGTGTGTGTGATATATAAAAATATATAATTTTGTTTGTGTGTGTGTGAGAGAGAGAGAGAGATATTTAAAAATATTTAATTTAAATGATTTAAAATTTGATTTAAAGAAAAAATAATTTTGAAAACTAAAATAAGAATAAAATGGTGGGGAGTGTAAAATAGACATATGATTAAAATACCAATCACCTCATGTTTCTCTTAGAGGACAAATCACCTCATGTTTTTTTATCTATATATCAGTATATATATTGTCGCAAATATAAGGTTTATACAATTTTTTTTACTTATTACCTATTTAGTTACACAATTTTTATATAACTAATATCTGCGTCATGCATGCACACGCATCATATGAATACTGATGTAGTAGTTATATATAAGATAAGCTGTCTTTCTTTTTCTTTTGTAAAAAAAAAAATATATGCACTGAAATTGTAAAAAAATTTACATAATCATTTATTTAATCATAACATAACTCATCATCATCTATGATAAATTTGTTAATTTTTAAAATAATTATTTTAAAATAATTGAAAACAATAGTTATAATAATTGAATGAAAATGTAAATTTTTTTTATCATTTATTAACGAGATATTTATCCGTTAAAATAATTAATTACTAGCTAACTAGCATATCTATTAAATTTAAGGAAAGTGTCATATATATAGAATTACCAAGAAAATTGTTTACTTAATTATTTATTAGTAGTTATTATTATTATTATTATTATTATTATTATGGATTCTTTAATCATGATTTGGGCAAAAAAATTAAATTATTGCACTTTTAATAGAAATTTACGTATATGCAGTAGTTTCAAATGATATTACGAGAGTATAGCAGTGTGTGGCGCCCGTGCATGGCGAGTTCGATCACGCCCCCTGGAGGCGCCACTAAGCCCTTGTCACGCCTAACCCAGGCGCCACTGGTGGCGTTCCATACAGGCGCCATTGTGCACCATTGGCGCCTCTCCCAGGCGCGATTCAGCCTCCCTTTGCCTATTTAAACCTCATTTGGTCATGTTATGTTCACAATTGGTGCTGAGCATTTTTCTAGTGTTTGATTGGTTGTTTGTAAACACTTGTTTGTGATTTTTTAGTATATATATAAAAATGTCTTCAAATGCTGATTCAATTCGTATTGTTCTATATTATCATGGTAGAAAAATTGAGGGCCGACATGGTGTTGCTTTTGAAGGTGAAAAAAGGCCAACACGTTTGAAGCGTAACTCAACTTATGACGAATTGCAGCAGAGGATAAATCAAAAATTACGTGTGAAAGGTAATCAATCCATCAGTATAACTGCAAGAATTTGGTGTGATGAAAAATATATTAGCATGGAAGTAGTGGATGACGAAGACGTGGAAATGGTAATAGGAGAATTCTTTAACCAGTCACGGAAAGATATCCTAGAGTTATATGTGGATATTCATGAAGCTGAGGATGTTGATTTACCAATGAGGTCAGTGCATTTCAATTATTCCCATAATGAATCAGCTGCTATTCTGCCTTTTAATTTGTCTATGGAAGATGAAAATGACCCTACTTGGGTTATGGACGACGATATTGACGATGACGATGATGAAAACATCGCAATGGAAGATCGTCTTCTTGCGGAGAATGCCAGTGCTTCGGACGATGATGGGCCAAGCGCAAGTCAAACACAAGGACGTAACTCTTTTATGGCTGAGTCTCATAGCCAAGAATAACAGGATGTGGGGCAGGATGAGCAGCAACAACAATATCAAGATCAAGGTGTGTTGATTAACAGTAACTATTTACATGTGTGATTTTAATTTATTCTATTTGATTATAATAAATCTTGGAATTTGGTTATGTAGGTCAAGATAATAACGCTTTTTGGGATGGAATCCCACATTACACATACATTAATTGGGATTATCCGAGTGAACAAGACTCTGGCAGTGGTTCTGCATCAGTTGAAGGTCCATGGATATTAGGGAATAAGTTGTTTGTTAAACAAGAATTTTCATCAAAAGAAGAGGCACAACTGGCAATAAAACGGAACCTCATGAAAGAGCATCAGGAAGGTGTTGTTGTTGAAAGTACACCGACAAAGTTAAGCATGAAATGTCGTGCGTATGACCAAAATTGTCCGTGGAGGGTTAGAGTAATCAAACCAACTTATGGTGAGAGATGGATCATTACCAAATGGGGTGGGGATCACAGTTGCTTAAATGAGAACATTTCTCATGACCACAGACAACTTGATGCTAATGTTATTGTTTCACTGGTACTAGGTACGTTATTCAATGACATCACAATATGGTATCTTTTTATTTTATTAATGTTTACACCATATTCTTTTTTATTAGGGATGATTAAGCATGATCCATCATGTTCTATTGGACTAGTCCAAGAGAGGATAACACATTCTTTTGGATACAAAGTCTCATATAGAAAAGCATGGTATGCAAAACAAAAAGCAATGGCAATTATATACGGTGATTGGGAGGAATCATATGCATTCTTGCCGCGCTGGTGTGACTATATGCTTCACTTTTCACCAGGTTCTGTTTATAATATTCAAACCAAAGATTATTATGTGGGACATAGAATATTTCATCATAAACGCGTGTTTCACGGCATTTTTTGGACCTTCAGACAATGTTGTGAGGCTTTCAATTTTTGTAAACCGGTTATTCAAATTGATGGCACTCATTTATATGGCAAGTACAAAGGGAAGTTGCTAATTGCCACTGCTCAAGATGGTAATAATGAGTGTTTGCCACTTGCATTTGCTATTGTTGAGGGTGAGACACTGGAAGCTTGGGAATACTTCCTGCATAACATGCGTGTTCATGTTACAAGCAAGACAAATATTTGTCTTATTTCTGATCGGCACCGAAGCATACTATCTGCAATTGAAAGGCACCCTGGATGGCAACTACCGCATGCTTATCATGTGTTTTGTCTTCGTCATATTGCTAGCAATTTCAATCAAAAGTTCAAAAATGACAATTTGAAGAGGCAGTTAATGAATTTAGGTATGGTCAACCAACACTTATTATGTGGATGAACTTATTTACTAAATTGTAATCAACCCATGTTGCTTTGTGCAGGTTATACTCCTTCTAAGATTGATTTTGACGTTGCCTTTGCAAATTTTCGTGATGTTAGTCCTGAGGTTGCCACCTAGATTGATAACATCCCCAAGGAAAAGTGGACGCGTGCATATGATGTTGAAGGCCGAAGGTATGGACATATGACCACAAATTTGTCAGAGTCAGTTAACAGGGTTTTAAAGGGTGCAAGAAACATGCCAATAACGGCTTTGGTTAAACACACATATAGCAGATTGGTAGAATATTTCGTATGAAGGGGGCAATCGGCTGCTAACCAATTGCAAGGTGGACATTCTCTTTGCAAAAATGTCACTGCTATGTTGAAGGCCAATGAAACAATTGCTACTTGTCATTATGTGCAGACCTATAATGTGGAACACTCAGAATTCGAGGTTGATGATGGTTATGACAAATCGTTTTCCGTTAACCTCGCAGAACGGTTCTGTCAATGTGGCAAATTTAAGGCATTCAAGTATCCTTGTAGTCATGCCGCAGCAGCCGCTATGCATGTTCGTCAGTCATCGACACTGTATGTGGATGATGTATTCCTTGTGACAAACCTGGTTAACGCATACTCATTTCCATGGCATCCAATTGGTAACGAACGAGCGATTCCACCGAGTGAAGATCCAATACTAATACCTGACAAGTCTATGTTGCGTGCAAAGGGTCGTCCTAAGGCAACAAGAATACGTAATGAGATGGATGAAGTTAAGTCTAGTCAAAGTCGTGTTAGGTGTGGTATATGCAGATTACCTGGGCATAACCGTCGCAATTGTCCAACTCGTCAATCAACCAACCCGCCATGAAACAGCAATTTGAATATGTTACCGTTTGAGTTAAACAAGAATTTATTGTCTTATGTGGGTGTCCTAGTCGTCAATGTACGTGATTTTAAAAAAACAGGATTAAACGCATTCAACAATAATTGTTTAATAACATGGCAATAATGTATCAAAAAAAGTCCATAGAAATGCCTACAATAATCCGTAAAAACTAACATAAAGGTAACGCACAACCACTAAGCTGAAAGTGGCGGCCACTGTCTACTACGAGCTTGCCGAGGAGGCAATGTACGTCGACCATGACCACGATCAGCCTCATCTGTGATTTCTGTATCACGGCCTGCCTCAGCACCATCATCAAAATTAATGTCCCTATACATCTGGTCAACATCAGTATCACCCCAATCCTCGGCTCCCTGGCTACTGCTTCCCCCTTGTTCCCACTGTGGCATATGAACTGGACTGCCTGAAATGATGGCCCTGCTTGCATGTCCTGGGGCTGCCACTGAGGCTGATAATATGTCTGGGTGTCCATGGGGGTCTGTGTCTCCCACGGTGGCCATTGTGTGTCAGACGGCGTCTGCTGCTCCTGCTGCTCCGGGTGCGAGGGCTGAAAATATGTTTGCTGAATCCCAAATTCCTGACCTAGGTATGGTGGCCTAAAATATCCAGGAACGATAGGAGGCCTAGGTGCAACAATAGGCTCAGCAACTGCTGGAATAGGTCAGCGCCGACGTCCCAATCCTCGTCCTTCTTTGGCACGATGGCCAACATCTAGGGACAACTGAGGCTCAGGAGGAAGCTGCGTCAACGGTGCCTCAGGACCTGGTTCTTCAACCCGAGCATTTTCTTTCCAAACACTAATAAGACGAACCACCTCGCCGTGCACGTAATGCAACCCATGGTTAGGAAATTCATCATCCAGGGTCACAAAATACAAATTCTCCAACCCGTCAAGCTGTCAAAGAAACACACATAAAGGTAAACAAAAAAATATGCTGATACTTAATAAAACATTAAAAGAAAAGGACTTACATAGCGATGTTCTGAGGCACCCCGCTTCGTCACATGTCGCTTGCCGCACAGTCTATACCAACCCATGTACTCATGGTTGGGCGACATAAGAACATTTATTGCAGGAGGTACATCAACATGTTGAGCTCGCCTATTCCATCTCTCAATAAATTTCCTTAACCGCCGACCCCAATTTTCCTGGGGTTTGCCCCGAAGGGTAAAATCATGGACACCTTTCAATTTCCCAGGCCTATGAGGTATCGGCTGGTCCCGTCCAAATTGCCTCATACACCTATCAGGCAGTGCATACTCAGTAATGTGAAAACAAATGATTGGTGTCCGAGCCATCCACAAATGGCGGGTTTCATGAGATGCACCCATGAATTCATAATCACCATACGGTTGCCAAACAACCTACACAATGCCAACATATAAAGGAGTCATTTCACAGGTCCACACGTACCAAAATTAAAGACACATAAAATATTTGAATAATTAAACATACCTCATCCCTGCTTAACGTGTCAAGTCTGTATCGATACCAACTTAGTGAATTCATTCTAAAGCGACCAACATCATTAAATCTATTTTCAAGGTTAAACATTGAACTGTTAATTAATTGCTATATATAATCTATTTTTGTACTTTAATTGCAAAAAAATTAATATACCTGTGTCCAAAGTGTCGGTCCACGGCATGAACAGATGGCAAAGGGGCAATAGATGGAAAGCGGAGCCATGCCCAAATTTGCAGCAAAACAGTGCAACCTCCTATATCTTTTCTGTCTGGGTCGGTGCAGTCGCACAACTGTCTAAACAAGTGGGCCAGTACCGCAGACCCCCAGCTATATGATCCAATATCAGCAAAATCACCGGCAAGTAGGGCAACGTATCGACATCCTACTACGCTCCCCCCTGACCGGTCACAAAGGATCCAAGATCCTAACATGCGAGCAATGTGAGCCTTCGTGAAGTATATCACATTCTGCTCATGACCAGCAACTGCATTCCATGATGGATACACTCGGTCAAAATATGATAACCTCACATTGCCAGAGGTTAGCTCGGTGGCAGGATTGGGGCCGTTATCGAACACCTCATCACATACTTCAGGCCAATCATCGTATGTTCGTCCGGTAACGACTTGCCCATCAGTAGGCAAGCCTAGGATTCCAGCGACATCTTCCAATGTTATCGTCATCTCACCCTGGGGCATATGAAAAGTATGTGTCTCTGGCCGCCACCGCTCGACCATAGCACTAATGAGGGCAACATCAATCTGAAAAATATAAGTCACGTATGAATCAACAAATTACACGGTCATATATTTTAAACATGCTTAACATAAGAACATTGGTGAAGAATTTGTACCGGCATATATCGCATTCGCGCAACATGTATGAAACCTGCCTCAGTCAAATACTGGGCTACTACGTCTGGAATATCGTCTGGTGGGGGGCCAGCGATAGGTCTACCTCCGTGACGAATCTTCAACAATCTTTGTGTCCCGTCATTCCAAACTAACTGTGAAATATGCGTACGCTGCCTACGCCTCCTAAGTACATCCCATCTATATGGTCCGGGAAGAACATGGGTAGTGGGATCGGTAGGCTCAGGCTCATTGTCAGACCCAGAACGAGGTGACTCAGATGATGATGACTCAGCCATAATAATATACTACATATATATTTCATAAAAATAAGCTTGGTTTTAATATCATAAAGATATTCTAACCCAATAATCATGTTAATAACAATTTTAATATATCTCTAAAATTTAACCACAAGGTAGATCACTAAGAAGTTATTTGTTTAATTAATTTTTTTTAAAAGAATTTATCATAACCTAGATCACTACAAAATTCTATTCAAACCCAACAAATATTTTCTACCTTAGGTCACTAACAATTTATAATATTAGCAAGGTGGACAACAAATATTTGTTTAATTAATTTTTTTTAAAAGAATTTATCGTAACCTAGATCACTACAAAATAGTAATCAAACCCAACAAATATTTTCTACCTTAGGTCACTAACAATTTATAATATTAGCAAGGTGGACAACAAATATTTGTTTAATTAGGTATTTTTAAAAGAATTTATCATAACCTAGATCACTACAAAATTCTATTCAAACCCAACAAATATTTTCTACCTTAGGTCACTAACAATTTATAATATTAGCAAGGTGGACAACAAATATTTGTTTAATTAATTTTTTTTAAAAGAATTTATCGTAACCTAGATCACTAAAAAATTCTATTTAAACCCAACAAATATTTTTTACCTTAGCTCACTACCAATTTATAATATTAGCAAGACAACAAATATTTGTTTAATTCATTTTTTTTAAAGAATTTATCATAACCTAGATCACTAAAAAATTCTATTCAAACCCAACAAATATTTTCTACCTTAAGTCACTAACAATTTATAATATAAATGACCAACAATTTCTTAGGTCACTATCCAATAACATTCTAAGCCAATAAATATATTCTACCTTAGGTCACTAACTATTTATAATATTAGTCACTAACAATTCCCTACATGTCACTAACAAATAATATTCTAACATAATAAATATATTATACATTACATGACTAACTATTATAATATAAATCACTCAAATTTTTCTACAAATAAGTAACAAATTTTTTTCTAACACAATATTATCATTTATTTCACGTAATATATAAAATAAATATTCGAACACTTACTTGGAACAGAATTTCTTCACGCAAATCTTCAAACGCACCCAAAAACTTAGAGAGAAGCAAGAGAATGCACTTATAGAGAGAGGAAAAATTGTGAAAGTGACTTGAAACAGCAAAAGGGGGATATATGTAAGGCTGCAGGGTCGCGCCAGCTGGGGGCGCCACTGAGACCCAGTCGCGTCTGGAGAAGGCGCCATTCAGCCCTTGTTACGTCTGGGGGAGGCGCCATTCAGGTCGGGTTGCGCCCAGGGCAGGCGTGACTGAATGCGTTCAGTACAGGCTTTTTCAGTTCCGTTTTTTGAAGGCGCCACTAAATGCTATATTTTTGAAAATAGTTTTAAAACAACAGTGTATTGGTAATTTTGTTTTAAAAGTGCAATAATTTAATTTTTTTGCCGTGTATCATTGTATTGGTTCATCCTTTGAAGAGGTCCATAACCATCAATTAAGTCATTCTGGACACGTGCACTAGTCCTCTATTTATTGTGGATTGACGGATGTAGATAAAGTTCGGATTGATAGCCTACATTCGTATGGAATCAGATCTTGTCATATAATGGGATACATGGTGGGTCAAAAGGGTGGATATGATGGTCTTGGTGTCACAAATAAAAATTTATACAACTAATTTGATAGTCAAATTTGTGGTCAAATTAAAGATAGGGATGTTGTTGCTTTTATTAAGTTATCTTCATGGGAAGGCGGACAATGACCCCATGTTATTTGCAAAATTTACGACTATTATTGATGGTAGACTGGAGTAACAAATATGATTTTCTATGTTTCAGTAATGTTCTTGCATTTGACATGACTCATAAGAAGAACAAATACAATTATCCTTTGTTAATTTTTTCTATATGCAATTATCATTCATAAACCAACATATTTGGTTGTTTTTTGGTGTTAGATGAAACAAGTGAGACATATAAGTGGATCTTAAAAGCTTTTTTAAAAGCAATGGAAAATAAACGTCACAAAAAAGTTATGACTGATCAGGATGGGGACATGAGGAAGGTTATAAAGCATATATTTTTGGATACATGCCATCATAACACCTTCAGAGAAATGCACGTGAACATATTAAAAGTTCTTTGTTTATAGCTGATTTCTAGAAAGCAATATACGCAAATTTGAATGGAGATGAATTTGAAGATTTGTGGATGAAGATGGTTGAGAAGCATGGACTTGTGGGAAACAAATGAGTTTCTAATATGTATGAGAACATATCATCATGGGGCCATTGCATATTTTTCTAATAAGTTGCTTGCTTGTATACGTACTACATCACTGTGTGAAGTTATCATTTCAATCATGAAGGCATATGTTAATAACAAATGCAACATTTTTTTTAATTTATGAATAAGTTTGAGCAGGCTTTAAAAGGATACATAAATGATGAATTGGAAGATGATTTTAGCTAGTTCTCTATATTTAGAATCTTATTTAACTATACCTCTTCTTAGCATTGAAAATAATGCTACAAAAACCTACACAACATAGATTTTTAAAGAAGTTAAAGAGCAGATTGTATCAATTTATTCTTATTTGTTACCTAATGAGTGGTGAATAAGGACTAATTGATCTTCATCTTCAAGTTGACCAAGTATTATCATCCTGGAATGGAAATGAAATTTGTGTGTGATACCTCAAAGTCAATTTTTGTGTGGATGTAGACATTTTAAGTTGCTCGGTATTTTTTGTTTGCATATTTTATGTGCCCTGAAATTGGAGCACATGGATCGCATTCTAAACATTTTAATTTTGAAAAGGTGGACTAAGAATGCTAAGAGTTCTTTGGTGTCAGTATATTAAGCTTATTGATAAGTATGAGAAGTTAGAGGAGCCTGTTGACACACAAAACTCATCATTAAAGCACTTGCATGATCTTATAGTAGTCAAAATCAAAGGTGCTCTAAAGAAGCGTGACAATGGTATTAAGAGGTCGAGATATTGTTCAAATTATAGTAGCACAAAACAACATGTTAGTAAATACAAAAATAATAGTATAGAATTTATTTAAACATAAATACTTTAAAAGAATTCATGAGAAACAACCATAGAATAAGCATATCTAAGTAAATTAATAGAAAGAAAACTTGGTAAACCAAAGTCAAAACAAAGTCAATGAGAAGTCAATAAAGTGATTGAGACAAAAATTAAAAACAAGATTCTTGAACGATCTTGAATGATCATCAATATGGAAGCCTAAGGACTTAAGAGTGAAGAAAGATCTTCAGCCAAACTCCACTACTTAAGCCATAAATGAAGGAATATTTGTCATGATTAGATTAGGATAAATATTTTCAAGCATAGTTACCTTGTAACTAAACTGAATCTAACCTAGTTGAAATCTAATTAATTCACTTACTATCTAACTAAATAAACTAATATAAATAGCTATTGAACTTCCAAAATTTTTACACAAATAACTCTAGCTCCAAAACTCTCTCTCATGACTTATAAGCTTTTCACTTGGTGCTTTGCTTTCAATTATCATTTCCTTATTTGCTTAGACCGTAGCCTCATCTCTATCGTCTTATACTTCCTTTTTCTTTTCTCTTCCACGAAAAGACTTTCTTCCTTGAAGTTATCCAAGAAGAACAACCATCTACTCAGTTCATTTCAAAAATCAAACTCACTTGAGGTAGGCTAGGCTTCAATCTCTAGTCAAGTATTTGTTTAGATTAACTTATATCCTTAATTAGGCAGATTTGTAGTTATTATTTAGGTTGAAAATTTATGTTATATGAAGGATAATTTATGATGTGAAAATGTTGATTTTAACTATAGGATAGGTGATGATTTATAAGTTAAATTATTAGCGATATTGGAAGTCACATTTGATGATTTTTAGAAGTAATTTGATGATCTATAGGAATGGTTAATATTAATTTTGGAAGTAGAGGTTGAATGGTATAGAGACAAATGGTCCAAATGATTGAATATTAAATTTGAGGATAAAGTAGTAAGTTCGTAAGTGATGATTTCCTTATTTACAAAAATGTCGAAGCCCGGACAACCCGGTCATAATCATCCCGGATACCGTTATCTATATGTTATAACCATTCAAGTTAAACCCATCTCGGTCATCCCAAATTACAATTACTTATGATACACCCATCCAGGATAAACTTACCCCGGTCATCCCGGATACAACTACCCATGTTATAATCATTCAAGTTAAACTCATCCCGATCATCCCAGATACCCCTATCTATGTATTATAATCATCCAAGTTAAACTCATCCCAGCCATCCCAGATACACTATGCATGTTATACCCATATAGGTTAAACTCATCACGGCCATCCTGGATACATTATGCATGTTATACCCATCTAAGTTAAACTCATCCCGGCCATCCCAGATACATTATGCATGTTATACCCATCTAGGTTAAACTCATCCCGGCTATCCCGGATACACTATGCATGTTATACCCATCTATGTTAAACTCACCCCGGCCATCCCAGATACAACTACCCATGCTATAACCATTTAGGTTAAACTCACCCCGGCCATCCCGGATACAACTACCCTATTATAACCATCCAGGTTAAACTCACCCCGGCCATCGCGGATACATTATGCATGTTATAACCATCCAGGTTAATCTCACCCCGGCCATTCTGAAAACAATTACCCATGTTATAACCATCCAGGTTGTACTCACACCGGCTATCTCGGACACAACTATCCATATTTTACCCATCCAGGTTGTACTCACCTCGGCCATCCCAGACACAACTATCCATGTTATACCTATCCAGGTTGTACCCATTATGGTCATCCCGGCTATACCAACCCGGTTTTTCCTATCACATTAGATGGCCATATATTATTAAGTGAAAAGAGGGCTATTATAGTTTATTAGTTAGACTACTAACATGATTTTCTGTAGCTTGAGGATATTCAATTATCCTGCCCAAGTTGGTATAATTCTGCTTGAATAAGGTATGGTAGTTTAACCATACTTTTGGAATAAGTGATGTTATGGTATCTTTCCATAAGGTAGTATGTATTTACTTATGGATTTTATTATGGATGAATTTTTATGTGATGATATGTTGATTTATGTTTCCAAGTCCAGTACGAGATTTGTGAAACATAATATGAGACTACATCCAGTACGAGATGTAGAGACCAGGTACAAATACATTGAATGACATGCATGACTAGCGTAAGATGGTTGCAACATTTCTACACAAGGTGTAGCTACATACAGTACCAGATGTAGAGACCATGTGCACCTAGAAAAAATTCATTTCATGCATTCATATAGTTGCATAATTATTTTATGGATTCATTTGAATATATTGATGATTTACTAACGTACTAACATATTTGGTGGTTTAGTTTTGCCTACTGAGAAATTTAGTTCTCACTGGATTTGTTCCATGTTTTATTTTAGATGGCGTCAATCATCATATTTCTTGATGTGCTAGAGCTTGGATGGTATATCGATGAAGAAAGAAATTGTTATATCTTAACTGTGCATCCAGTTATCCGTGTGTATATTTATTTTGGCACTCATTTTTCGGTCTCTATGCTTAGTGGACTGTTTAATCCGAATGATCCATTCCTACAGTTTGCTCTTGTTTATCCAAACTCGGCCATGGAATCAATAAACGTGGTCAGTGAAGAAGAAAGTATGGGAGAGATTTTCTAAAGATATAGACATGGGTGTAGGAGTTTGTACCAAAATAATAATGCTAATTAAGGTGGCTACGTTGTTTTCTAGAAGTTAAAAGTAATGTAACCAAAAGCAATGACGTATGTAACAAATGAAATTTAGCTACTTATATAAATATCTCAGCTTATCAACTTTCGTGACTTCTATAATTTACACGTTGTAGAAATCTATACTAGGATCCGTTCATTAAAGTCAAGATAATAATTATCCAAAGATTCTTAAAAATTTAACCCAAATAAAGCTATAATATCTCGAATAATCTTAGGTTGTTACACGGTTAAACAAGAGACCACCTCAGGTAAGATTATGCCCCATCGCCCCATTATTTTATAGTATATTACATGAAGCATATATTTTATGTATAGCATAGTGGTCTGAGTTGGATTTATATATTTCTGTCATTATTTTCTCATCAATATGGAGCTTTATATTTCTTGGTAGATATATTTAAAAAAGAAAAAGACAGGGGGCATTTCATTCAACAACACTTTGCCTTTGACTCATGTGGATGAGAAGCTTTGTTATTAGATTCTGCATGAGTACAAGATTCACATTGTAGAGGTATATATCAAACTATAAAGTATTGATAGGAGTAGAGTTGGGGAAAAGTGTACAATAGGAAGGTGTAATTAGTAACAAATATTTAATTGCTAATGTTCCTGGAATTCACAAATTTGTGGAATAGTATTTATGATACTTCATTATTAAGAGAACAATTAATTGCTAATGTTCTTGATGAAATTCACAAAGAGCAGTTGTTGATTATCATCTAAGGCCAGAATATAAGGTAATTTTAACAAATATTTGTTATTATTAATTTTTTTAGCTTCTATTTTTATTAATAAATTGTTTATTTCATAGGAATTTGAGAGAATAGAAATTTAAAAAACATTTGTTTATTACAATAATTATTATAATATTGAAATTTGAGAGAATAAAAATTTAATACATTATCTCAATTTTTATACTTAATCAAATAGGAATGAAAATAATTATAGAACTAATAGAAATGATTAAAACTAAAATTAGAGAAATATTAATGAGTTTTTTTTTATCAAAAAATACTGTTTTTGGCCAAAAGAAAAAAAAAAAGAAAAACATGCTTTGTGGTGGTTTCTAAATAGCCAGAAATAGAAAATGTGAAAAAATTTACAAAAGGGAAAATAAATTTTGTGGCAGCTTTCAACCGCTATACTTTTTCTGAGAGATTTACCAGTGTTCATCTAAAAGTCGCCACAATTTTTTCTGACATCCTTACTTCATACAGTCGTTCCTGACCGTCAGACATTAATTTTGTGACGGCTTTTAGTAGCAGCCAGAAATAGATTTTTTAGCCGCCACAAAAATGATATTTTTTTGTAGTACAAGAAAAAAAAAATAATACAATAATACTAATATTATTGTCATTTAGCATTTCAAAATAATTATTATAATAAGAAAAAAATATTATGATAAAAATAAAAAATGTTATAAATATCGTTAGAAAATAAAATACAAATAACATCGTAGGAACTAGGACAAAAAAAAATGCGTACCAATAAAAAAAAAGTACATTAACTTTTGGATTAAATGTGAGATATATCCATTGTTTGACTTTTCCTCTCTATCTGCTGTCTATCTCTGGAATGCGTGCTTGAATCCAATTCATCAATTGACACCTTCATTCAACTACCAATGGCCGACGCTAGTTGTTGCAGCGTGTGAACCTCATTTCACATTTCTGCATGCAAATCCTTTAAAAAAAATACTAAGTCATGTATAGAGACGTTTTTGGGCATATAAGATTATTCACAATGAGGTCCATACATAGGGAAATTAGAATTGTTGGAAAGATTGCCTCACACGAAACAATCTGCCATATATCACTTTCCCCTTCTTTATATATCATAATATCTCTTTTTTTTTTTTTTTAAAGATTTAATATCTCATTAGTCATATATTGCATTTGGTCCGATATATTTTCAAGATATATTAATCATATATATATATATATATATATAACACAATACGTCTCTAAAAATAAATATCAGGACATCATTCAAATGGAACCTGAATTTTGGGACTCTAAATCAAACAGAGTTTCCTTAAGAATCTTTCCTAAAGACATACAGGGAAACCAATTTCATTACATGCCGACCTCTATGCTCAAGACAAGGTATTTTTATGAGTTTATTCTAGTCGATACTAACTCAGTCCAACATCATAAAAACAAATATTCTGAGCAAATTGCTTATTCAAATCTACAAATTCTTAAGGTCCTGACACCTAGGGAATTTGGAGATATGAATAGGATAAAACGTTTTTCTCAAAATTATGATCCCGTTGGTTTTTCATATTGGGATTATCAAAATTCCTAGAATAATGTTTTTTATTTTCAAAACAAAGATTTTATGCATTCCTGGCTTATTTATTTCAAACAGAATGTCCAGTATAAGTTCCCACAGTGGTTCCTGCAGTGGTGAAATTTTTATGAACCAATCCTTGAGATACTCCCTTCCAAGGTAGTATCTGGCATGACAACCTTGACAAAGAAGTTTGAACATCCAGACAACGATCCGTTTCCGGTGGATCTTCACTTCTTTAGCAAACTCTCTCTCGCCTGGATCTTCCAATGGCGTTACACTTATGGTAATACCTCCATAAAAGGACAATTACCAATGCTCAAACGACAAGCTCTGGTAAAATGGTGGTCTCAGTTTGACCATTCACGGGCTAGTCTTGAATAGGTTTCGCTTTGGTTCAAACAGTATCCAACCTTCACCAAAGCAATAGACCCAGAAGCCTGCAAATTCCTCAATCAAAGATCGCAAGTGTTATCAACCTTGGCATCTTCTTCCTCTAAGGAGAAGTTTACTGAAAACATAAAGATAACCAGAGAAACAAAGTAGTTTCTCCAGTCTTTCTGGGTTTGAGGACTCTGGATACACATGAGTTCATTACCTTGTATTGAACTCGGTAGATGATGTTGACTGGCATAGATCCAACTTTCATATCAAGACCATGAAGCTGGACGTCTAAGGTCAAGACATCTAGGATGTTTGCAACCTCAAGGCTGCCAGTCTTATCGGGATAACAGTTGAAATAGATGGGTCCATTGCTAAGGCTGGTCTCTACAGTACCTAAGATGGAGTCGGTAAGCTGATTATGTCGGGAGTCTCTTAAACACAGAAGAATAGAGGTGTTTAATCCTTCAATCCCTAAAGGTTTGGCAGCAACTTGGACACATCCAATATGCAAAAAATTATAATTTTGTTTATGACGTTTTAAAGAATTGTTTGAAAGAAGTTTAATTTCATCAAAATCGATTTTAAGGCGGATATTAGTTTCAACAATCCGAATGATAAAATCAATCTTTCGAAAATATCGGCCTTCAGGTTTGTAAAGCTCATTATCTGGAATTCTAGGTATCTTCCAGTCGTCCAAATCCTAATTAATATCTTCAAAAGAATCTTCTTCTTTGAAAATATTAGGATTTGATTTGATTAAAGCACTATCGGCTTGAGAAGGGTTAAGAGAGGAGGAGGAAGGTTGTGAAGACTTGAAGGAGAGACGAGAGGAGAAGGTGCGAAAAAGAGACATGGAAGAAAATATCATAAATTAGTCCCCTGATATCATCGCCATCCTTTGGTTCTATAAAAACATAAAAATAGTTCTGCGTTAAAATTTACCTACTGATCTATATTCCAGACTTTTTTTTACCTCTTAACTAAAGCCAATGAATTTCAGACGAAAAGTTCAGATCTTGCGTTCCAATAATTTGTAGGATTTACTGCCCTCAACTCAACGGGACTTACTACCCCAGCAACACCAGATCAGAACTTTCTCCGGTTATCATGCTTACCAGTTAAGACACAAAAGTTCATAAATCCATTTACAAAAGATAAACAACATAAATGAAAGACATGTCTGGACTATAGTTCACATAAGTAAAAGATAACGCAGATCTAGCCATATATTCCTACTTCCCCATCAGGCTATGATACCATAATCCAGATTTCATGTCAAATTTTGAAAAGATTTTAGCGGAAAAAAGACGATTAAGAAGATCCTTCTTGTTAGGAATCGGATAGCGAATCCACTGAAGGACTTGGTTGAGGGGTTTGTAGTTGATGATCTGACGGGGAGATCCACGCTCAATCTCCGCTGGTTTGTTGACATAGAATGCTGAACAAGATCAAGGACTCTTACTTTTCCTGATTAGCCATTTTTGCAGAAGATCTTGAATTTCCTTCTGGCAATGAACAAGGAGTTCTTGGCTCATTTGGATAGGTCTGGCTTTGGTCAGAATTTGTCTATCATTAAAATCCTTTTCATAAGAAAGATCAACGATATGCTGTTTGTGTTGCCAAAAAGCATTTGGAAGATCGACACAGATGGAGTTTTGGATTTGATTAGTCAAAGGTAATAATTGGTTGGTTAAGCAAATCATCAATTTATATATATATATAGCGAAAGTTGCAGGAGTTATTACAAAAGTTCAATCTGAATGAAGGTGTTGATGCTATGGGAAGATTGTAATAAGTTTGTCTAATATTATGAAATAACTCCCGCAACTTTCGTTGATTAGTGGTATCAGAGCCATTGATTAGTAGTTCATAAAGAGTCTGTAAGTTTTTGTTCTTCTAATATTTCACATCAAAGTTTTAAATATACTGTTATTCTCATTCTTAAGAGAGTTGAGTGTAGCACTGAGAGGTGTGTATACGTTGGTCAGCCCTTGAGTCTAGGTGGTCCCGGCAGCCGAGAGCGAGTAAGACCGTTGGTTTAGCTTAGATATGGAGAGAGGTGGTCCCATAGCAGCAACTCAAACAAGAAATAGAATACCTAGTATATTAAGAACTTTAAGTGAAATAGGAAGAAGTAACAAAGATAAACAGATAGCTTTAAGAACTCCTCAAAATATAGAAAACGAAGAACTGATAGAAGCCTTAGAAAACGCTACAATAATACCTGTTTCAGAAATAGAAAAATCTTTACATAATTGGTCTATACCCATAATAAAGAAAAGTGAAGTTTATAAAAGACATAGTATTTTCTCCAATAATAAAGATGAAATACATGTTATGGAATATAGTTACCCAGGAACAGATGTTAATAAAATCATAAGTATATTAGAACAAGATTTATTAGATACACATATGAGTAAAGGATTTAATTTTATTCATATTGGATTAATACAGGTAGCAGCCAAACCTAACTTCAGATTAGGAATAAATAGTCCTATATTGATGTTATTAAGAAATACCCGATTAAAAAGTTTTAAAGATTCAGTAATAGCAGTATTAGAAAGTAATTTACATGATGGTCCAACATTTTTTAATTGTTATCCAAATCTTTCAATGAATATGCGTAATGAATATACGGCAAAAGCCTTAAAATTACATATAAGATTACCTGATGATATATTTATAGAAGATTGTAGTCCTATAGAAATAATATTTAGAGTATACTACAAAGTAACTAAGACAGATTATAATTTTAGAGCATTAAGAGAATCTAAAAAGGATGCTACTATATTAGTAGAAGCAAATTTAAAGAAATCCTCAATACAGGTCCCTCGTAGATTAGACCATAATGAAGTAATACAAAATATTCCTGAAGAATGGAAAATAGAAGATGTAATAGAACCTCCTAAAATTTACAATACAAATATGAGAGAAATAATTCAAGAAGGAACAGATATAAGATTAAAAATGAATAGATCTCAATCACTAAGGGTAGATAAGCCTCATATGATTTTTAAAGGACAATCATCAAGACATTCTATAAGCGGATCTACCATAGATTTAGATTTAACTGGTTTAGACAATAGTAACCCAAAAGTATCTATTCCAATATATCAAGATAATATTGATAATAATTCATCTCCCAGATATTCTCCAACAAGATCTCAAGTATTAAATGTTATAACTAGAAATTTAGACCCTTTTAAAATAGACAAAGAATGGATTAAGCAAGATTTTATGGCAGAGTATAATAAAGATAATAGAAAAACCTTTTTTGAAAAATATAATAATCAAGAAAGAGAGAAAATTAGAGAATATTATTATAATTATTTAGAAGAAAAAGAAATTAATATTTATTTCTTTGATTGGTTTGAAACAACTAAAAAATAAATTAATCCAATAATTAAAAACACTAATACTTAGAAAACCATAGAAGATAAAATAATAGAAGCAGAATATCCCCCAATTAAAGGGGTAAAAATTAATGTTGCTAATTTAGAAATAGAAGCTTCACCTTTTAAAGATGTAATAGAAGAAAATAGAAATATTGAAATAAGATATATTAGAAAAATACATAACCAACTAAATTACTCAAATATTATGTTAAATACCATGTCTTCTCATTTAACTAGATTAGAAAATAATTCTACTAGTAGTAGTAAAGGAAGTTTATTAAAAGTTATAGATAAACCCATATATAAGATAATGAATGTTCCACAAAAAGATTTAGAGTGTATTAAATTAGGAAATCAAACTGATAATAAAATTGAGGAAATTAGGAAAAATTTAGAAAAACTCAGTATAGGTAAATTTACTATAAATACATTACAGGAAGATAAATTAGAAGTAAATAAACTTAGGGGGAATTATTACCCTAAAATGAGAAATTATTATTCAAGACCTTCTCCAGCAAATGTTCAGTTTGAAGAACGAGGAGATTTAAGACAAAATGTCTTTTTAGGAACAGAAATAGCTGAATGGAATATAGATGGTATGAGTAAACAACAAATATTAGATTTAACTTGCCAAATGACAATGGCAGCTACAACTTATAAAACTAAAGGTATTTCAGATAAGAATATTGCAATGACTATAATTCAAGGATTTACAGGTCAATTAAAAGGATGGTGGGATAATTTGTGTACTAATGAAGAAAGACATATTATATTAAATAGTATAAAACAGGAAACTCAAGAGCAGGATGCTGTAGCTACCCTAATATTTTCGGTAATACAAAACTTTATAGGAGATCCCAATATTTTTAAAGAACGAATAAGTATTCAATTAATGAATTTAAGATGTCCTAGTATGATAGATTATAGGTGGTATAAAGATGTATTCTTTTCAAAGGTTACATTAAGAGAAGATGGATATGCAGGATATTGGAAAGAAAGATTTATAAGTGGATTACCCAAACTTTTAGCAGAAAAAACTAGAATGAATTTAGAAAGACATTTTCAGAACCCAGTTCCATATGAAAAATTAACTTATGGACAAATCCATAATGTAATAATAGAGACCGGCATACAAATATGCGTTGATTTTAAATTACAAAATAAAATGAGAAAAGATAGTTTAAATAATAGAAAAGAATTAGGAACTTTTTGTCATCAATACGGAGTAGAAATGGTTAAGGCCCCTAGTTATGAGAATAAAAGAAGAAATAGGAAATCTTATAAATATCCTAAATATCATAAAAATAAAAAACATTATGATTATAAAATTAATAAAAGTGAACATTATAAAAAACCATACAATAATAATAAGAGAGTTCATAAAAAATCGTATTACCCTAAAAAGAAGAAAAATCACTGTTGGAAATGTGGAAGAATAGGTCATTATGCTAATAAATGTACAACCCAACAAAAACTTAATTCCTTAGAAATAGATGATGACTTAAAACAGCAATTAATAAAAATAGTTATAAACTCGGAACCAGAGAATGAAGAATCTTCCTGAATATAGCTTTTCAGAAGAAGAAGCAGCTATATATCAATTAGATAATGATACTAGTAGTAGCAATAGTTATTCAAGTAATGAGGATATAGGTGTTTGTTTAGGTCCAGAATTATGTACTTGCAATAATTGTAAAAGTATTAATATGTTAACAAAAGATCAGAGTAAAACTTTAATCAATATAATAGGAAAATTAGAAGATTCACCTATAAGAGATGAATTTATAAATCAACTTAATGAATTAATAAGTAAAGACCAATCTACTAGACAAGAAGTAAAAACAATAGATATGAAAGAAATTTATAATAGATTTACACCAAGTAAAAACATTACTTTAAAAGATTTACAAGAAGAAATAAAGTTGTTAAAACAAGAAATTACACAATTAAAACATAATGATATTTCTTTAGAATATAGAATCCTAGAATTAGAAGGAAAAGAAAGGATAAGATCTCAAGAAAATACTCCTAATACATCTTTCCCCATACAAGATAATGAAAATAATGAAGAAAACTTTATTAATTTATTATCTCTAATAATAACTCATAAATGGCATTGTGAGATAACTGTGATAGTTAAGGAAGAACAGTTTAGATTAATAGCTTTAATAGATTCAGGAGCATATGTAAATTGTATACAAGAAGGATTAATACCTACTAAATATTATGAAAAATCTGTAGAAAATATATCTAGTGCTAATGGAACTAAGATGAATATTAAATATAAATTAACAGACACAAAGATTTGTAAGAATGGAATATGTTATAATACTTCATTTGTATTAGTAAAAAATATGCATCATGAAGTCATTTTACGAACCCTTTTTTAGCATTATTATACCCTTTCCAGGTAACTGAAAAAGGATTAATAATTGAAGTAATAGGAAGAACAATAATGTTTGAATTCATAAATCTTCCTAAAATAAGAGAATTAAATATAGTTAAAACATCGTCCATTAGTCTTATAAAAAATAAAACTAAACATATATATAAATGCTCTAGATCGAGTG
>QARZ01040006.1:0-31136 GCA_013407115.1 Glycine latifolia | reverse complement strand
TAACGTACTAACGTGTTCGGTGGTTTAGCCTTGCCTACTGAGAAATTTTTATTTCTCACTAGATTTGTTTCATTTTTTTAGATGGCAACAGTGGTCAATTTCCTTGATGACCTGAGTCGGTAATGGTGTGGAAATGAAGAAAAATGAAGTAGACTTTTGTTTGGAAAAGCTTGTACTTGTTCAATAATGACTTTTGTAACAAGGACTGTGGTTATATATAATATACTAGTTTCAACTCTTTTGTAAGTTATACGTTTTTAGAATTAATAATAACATACACTTCTTAAAAATTTAATCTTAATAATAATAATAAAATTAATAATATCTGGAAAAATTTTAGGTCGTTACATTGGAAGTTTTAGAGTACCCAAGTTGTAACGACCCTGTATGCATCCGGTTCATTAACATTATAATATGGTCTTAAGCGCAGCAAATACTTAATATATTAAGTAAACACAGAAGCATTAAAATAAAACAAGACGTCATTTTACGTCATACAATACAACTAAAATATTATGTATGGAATTTTTATATACATCCCGGCACTTGGGCTCGATTCCATAAGATACGTCATAGTACAACCCATACCGGGTTACAAAATGTACAACAAAATTGAGCCAACAGGCTCGCTCAAAACCGCTTTCGGATTTCCGCTCCTTTGAACCCGGCCTCGACCTCTTGTCTGGGATCCTCAATTAATTGAGATCCACCGAACAACCTCTACTCGGGTCTCTTACCCTGGACTTCGTCCTCCGCTATTTGGCTATCACCTGCAATAAACTATAATCCCCAATCGAGGTGAGATACAATCTCAGTAAACTCAGGGTTCTTGGAGACTCACCTCCCCCCTGATTCACTTCCACAGTACATAGCATTTATATTGGCATTACATATAACATAGCCAACCCGGCCTTTTAATACAAACAACAGTATAACCATCTCAGCCTTTTAAGAAAATAAAGACATAGCCATCCCGACTTTCATAAACATCACATGTTCATAATCACACCAATCGTGCCATTCCAGCACAGATATATAAGTTCACCAGTGCACATCTCATACACAAATGTATATCTTGATATACAAGTTCACCAGTTGACATCTCATGCACAAATGTATATCACCCGTGCACATCTCATGCACTCGGATGTATATGAATTGTCGAGAAGCTCATCCCGGATGAGTCTTACACTCTCATATATGGTCTGCTTCCCTGGCCAGAGGGCTTCCTTAACCACAATACAAACATCATAATGCAAATCACTTACATGTATGTTTCAATCAAAAAGCAGTAACACACAATTTAAATACACGCACTGCATCACACAATAACCATAACTCCCCAAGAGTATGGTGGAACACAATCAAGGGAACTAACTCCTAAGAACAGAGAGCTTACCTTTTCTGATCCCAGCACCAGCTACCTCAGCCTCGTGTTTCTAACCATCGATATCTTCTTTATCAAGCCCTACATCAGGCAAGAAAGATATCAAGAACAGTTCTCAACCGTCTCATGAAAAGAACCCAGTTCTTTTCCAGATTTCATACATATATCTCGAACGTTGACTTGTAAACCCCCCCCCCCCTCAAAGATCTATCTGGCATACAAAATACCCAAAACCCAGAAAAGTTAACTTTCAAGGTTTAACCTTCATCACAACAACCTCCTAAGCATACTTTTCCAAAGAAACACCACCCAAAACTAACCCTAACTCATATGGGTCATTTTTATTCTTCTTATGACCAACTCAAAAGATACGGTGAAACTTACATATCTTACCTTAAAAACCACAAGGAAGGCTAGAGGACAGCTTCTCCAAGCTTGGATGTCCTTAACGTGCCTTCTAACTCTTAAAGGTTGAAACTTTAAACTTTCTTTGAAGAAATGATCCCCTTGCCTGATGGTTTTCGCAACTAACAAAGGGTGGAAACTAGTTTATAAAGCGATTCCCTTCAATCCTTATGTTGGATGTGGAGGTGTTTAGGTTAAGGAATGGTCCTCTAGGAAGCTTTTATCACTTTAACAATGGAGGAAAATATGGAACAAGAGAGAGAAAGTGTTTTGACAAAGACGGTGGAAATAAGGTTACTACTGAAATATCTCGGACCTCAAAGAAAAGGAATATACGAGCTCTATCGAGATAGCTACCCGGTCGCTCTTCCCTTCCTTGTCTGAGTCCCTTCCTATACAACATCGCTTTTCCCCAAAAAGTGTTATGTATATACACCACTTACGTGGCACTACCCCGGTCATGCACTAACCTGGTCTTCCTATAAAACTAACACACAACACAATCTCGGATATGAAAAGGTGCTATCTACACCCCCATCTTATCCGAGTTCCAAAATACACCCCCCTTATGTGACACCCGGGGGTCATACGAACCCGGATTTATCATAGGGTCATTATACAAGCAATATTCCATCATCCGTCTTAGAATCGAACTTCCCTAAGTTGTCCTTACTATTTAAGATTAAACACTAACATCCAAAGGGATGGAAGTATAATATGTTGTGTTTTCATCTTTTCCACAATTCATGGGAAGTTTTTTTCAAAATGGATCTTATGTAAATTCTATTATGCAAATAACATGTAGTATTCACTACTTCAACCCATAAGTACTTAGGAGTAGAATTATCATTAAGTTGGGTCCTTGCCATTTCTTGTAATGATTTTTTCTTCCTTTAAACTACACCATTTTGTTGAGGTGTCCTTGGAGTTGAGAGGTTATGAAGAATACCATTTTCTTCACAAAATAGCCTGAAATTCTCATTTTCAAATTCTCTTTCATTGTCACTTTTGATTGACGTAATGCATACTCCTTTTTATTTTTGAACTCTTTTGCAAAATTTAAAGAAGGCATTGAAAGACTAATACCTATGGCCTAGGAGCATAACCCAAGTTCATCTAGAGTAATTGTCCGCTATGATCAAACCAAAGTTTTTTCCATTTACTAATGTTGTTATAGTTGAACCAAAAAAATCATGATGTAACAACTCTAATGGTCTTGAGGTGAAAACAATGTTTTTGCTAAAAAAAGAATTTTAACTTGTTTCCACTTTTAACAAGCTTCATGAAGTAAATTATCTATGTGTGAAATACTTGGTAGACCTATTACAAGGTTATGCTTTTGTAGCTTTGAGATTAACCTCAAGCTAGCATGAACAAGTTTCTTATGCCATACACAATGATCTTTTTTGATAGAAAGCAAGCAAGATACATTTTGATTTGATAGCTTACCTAGTCTAATCTTGTAAAGATTACCTTTACCTTTCCTCTTGGCAGAAAAGAGTAAGAACCCATCACTATTTTGGAATATGCACTCATCCTTGTTAAAGGAAACATCATATCCATTGTCACATATTTAACTCATTTTCACTAGATTGTATTTTAACCCTTCAAAAAATTAATCATTATCAGTAGGTGGATTAGGAAACATCTCTCCCTCTGGAATTTACAAGTCTCCTTTACCAACAAGTAAAGGGTTTCAGTTGATTTTATATTGGTCAATTCAAATAGCGCTATGCCCAATTCTTCATTACAAACAAGTAAAAGGTTCCACTAATCAAAGCTTGATTACAACAAGTATTTTGTTCTACCACTCTTGGCTACAATAGTATTCTCAATGTCAACTTCTGGCACCCTTAGACTTCCCCTGAATCTAAGACACCCAAGTATTACTTAACACTATGTCACTTCTGGCTTTCACAAACAATAATGTTTGAATGAATATACAAATTCAAATAACTCAATTGAGTGTATAAACACTTAAGCTCAAATACAATCAAATAACATTTCTAGGAAAAGGATGAAGAACTTAAGCACAATAATGTATCGTCAATTGATATGACATAAAAGATCACTTGAATTTCACTTGCTCATTTTTCTTTGTTTTCTCGTCTTTTTTTAATAGCTAAGCTTAAGTCACCTTTTATAGACTTCAATGAAGAGATCTTTTATGGGATTGGCGCTTGTCTTGATATGACCGTTGTCTCACAGTTAGATGCAGTGCCACGTGTCGTGTTCTTGTGGAGCGAGAAAGAATAAAAGTACATACAACTGCATGGACTCCTCCCTCTGCAGTGCTAGTCGACTTGGAAGAATATTATTTCAATAATCTTCTATTCCCTTCTATTCTATTCATTATTACTCGAAATTCAAATGTTAGCAATTCAAAATATTAGATGCAAAATGAATTTATGAAAGATTAGTTCGTGTAGTTTCCTTTTTGGGTATCATGAATCCAATACATGGATGGAACAAGGTGCTAAGATTCTTCAAACATCTCAACATTGTAATTTGTGATCTCCACTTTCTAGACAAACTTCTTAAAATTTTGTAATATGATTATAATTATCAAAAGTTCTGCCTAAAGATCTTAGTTCATTTAATACGGTTTGGAAGTGTTTAGTCATACTTTATATGTCTTCGCCTTCCTCCATAATAAACAACTCATACTTACGCATGAGGAGACTCAACTTGTTCCTCTTTACCTGTGACGACCCTTTGTATGTTATGGACAGTGTGTCCCACATTTACTTTTCACTTATGAAGCTATGAACTTTTATGTATTCTTCTTCATAGAGCACACATAGTAGAACATTCCGATATTTGGAATTTAGCATAAATCTCTATTTTTAGGAATCTTGTTTAACTCAACATCTTATGGAATATAATTTCCATTTTCTACAACATCCCATAGATCAATTTGTATGGACTCGAAGTGTACAACCATCCTTTTCTTCTAGTAGTAACACTTGACTCCTTTGAACAAAGGTGATTTGTTGGTAGCATATCCTTCTTCCATTTCTTTCTTTGTCTAGATCTTTTCCTCTATATCATTAAATAGTCAACCCGAGATAATAAGCTCTGATACCAACTGAAATAACAAATCACACTAGAAAGAGGATTAAATAGTGTGTTAGATAAATTTGAAATCTTTTTGCAATGGATATGATTTTCACAAACAGATATTTTCAAACAATAGACTTTGAATGTATTGTCCAATGAGTGCAAAAACCAACTTGTTTAAAACCAAATGTGGACTATTGTCCAATGCTAGTAAAATTGAGATTTCACAAAGGTTTCAAGTGTGGGCTTTTGTAGCAAATTGTATCAAAATCTAGAACAAGAGAATACTAATCAAATAGTTTTGGAAAGAACTAGAAACACTTAGGTTTATATTGGTTCACTTAAATAGACCTACGTCCAACTTTCCTTTACAAACTAGTAAAGGTTTCCACTAGTCAAAACTTTATTACAACAAGTATTATGTCTTGTCACTCCTAGCTACAATATGAATTAGGGATTTATTCTAGAAATTGAGGATTGATAAAAATTGTCGAATTGTTACAAAACAAATAAAACTAGGATTAATTCTAAAGTACATGAATAACCTAGATCGACTCAAAGATACAATTTGTTAGACTTAGGGGATCAATGAAGCTGAGGAACTTATACATTGAAATGTTTAGGCTTTTTATATGCCAATTCAATTGAATGACATTTGTAGTTTGTGTATGTCTAAGTTGATGCCTCCTATGACCCATTGCATAAAACTCATTCATGTTTTTGCATTCATGCTTTCACAAAAGCAACAGTTTCATAAAAAGCTTTTCTGAAACACAAGGTGTTCATGAGTGTATAAAAAGCTAAGTGTTCCTTGTTTCAAGTTTTGGGAAAAATGTTTTCACATTGGTTTAATCGATTACTAGAAAGTGGTAATCTATTACTTGAAAACAAAAAACATTTTAATCGATTACAAGATTATGGTAATCAATTACACAGTTCAAAATCACATAATGGACTTCCTGTGATAATCCATTATAGCATGGTGGTAATAGATTACTTGGCAACTATTTTGATTAAAGCTTCTTGTCATAATTGATTACATTGTTCGTAAGTCTTTTCTAGAAAGTCTCAAGAACACTTTCATCGATTAAATAAGTGATTTAATCGATTACTGATGTAACACCCTTCCAATTAATATATTATGCTTAAGTCATAATAAGTAACTAGAAGATGTTAACTTTTCTAACGTAGAATTTTTAACCAAATCCAATTAAGAAAAACGTGTCTCAATATTTGAAATTTAAATGTGTTATGAAAATTACGGTTATATAGAGCCTGTCGAGACTTTTTGGTCTCTTTAATAAATTCTAAACATAATAATAACTTGTAAATAATATTTCATACAATAATATTAATGTCCATATATTACAAAGCATATACGAAAATACTACAAATCTGCAACATTAAAAGAAATCTTCCAATTTGTCCCCAATTTGTAGTTGCTCCTCCCGATTTACCTGTCTAGAATGACACGGGAACACACTAAAATAGTGAGAATTCCAAAAAATTCCCAGTAGGTGAAAAATGACTTATCATACAATGTCATCGTCATCATTCCAGCTACTTCGATTTATTAAGAAAACATGTGAACAATCATAGTTGATTTTAATTTCATAAACATATAACCCGAAGTAGTTTCATTTTATTCATAAACACTCAACTGTATCACCTTTGGGGTCCCACAGGGTCGTGCTCAGCTAAACTGCATCACCCTTGGGTCAATATTTCTTTCCCGCAGGGTCGTGCTTGGCTTAACCGTATCACCCGTTGGGTCTTTCAGGGTCGTGCTCAGCTTAATTGTATCACCCTTCAGGTCTTATCTTTCTTTAGTCTTTCCCTCAGGGTCATGCTCGGCTTAATTGTATAACCTTTTGGGTTATTCTTTATTTAGTCTTTTTATCTTTCTTAATGCATACATATGTCATGCACAATAACATGAAAAACTACATAGCTTGTAACACCCTGAAATTTCGGTAACTTAAAATATATGTGTGATGTATTCCTTGTATGATTTGGTTAATTTATTAATTAGGATTATTTGAAATGTTATATGAATAATCCATGTGCAATTACTTGATATAGTGGTTAAGTTATGTGGAGTTTGTTTGAGATGCGCTGTATTTGAGTGATTACGAGTTTGACCCGAAACCTCTTTTAGTAAACTTCTCATTGTGAATTGGTTAGCCGTTGGATTGTCTTCAAATTTTAGAGAAAGATTTCTAACCCACATACGTAACTTTTTACCGTCGTGATTATCAAAATAATATCTGAAACGTGAGAAATTAATTTTTCACTGAAGCAGAAAATTCTAGAATTGGGTCAACTCGCCCAGGCGAGTTTTGCAGGCATTTTTGGTCGCCTAGGCGAGTGTAGGCGATGCTGAATACGTTTTTAAGCTTACAAGTCACGAAAATGGAGGTTCTTCCTCCTCCAAACAGATCCAAGCCCCCCACCACCCTCCTCTACCACCCATAGCCATCAGAGACACCCACGAGCCGCCGTTGCTTGCCACGAGACCCCGGCACGGAGAACAACCCTTTAATCGGAGCGGAATCTTCGAAACTCTTCCTGAAGTTTCGGTAGAGAACGGAGCTCCCAATCCTCCTTTCTTGGTTTTCTTGAAGTAATCTTAGTTTCTTTTGTCTTCTTCTAGCTAGTTTAAGCCTCTCTTGATATCTCTTATGATTCGGGTACCGTTATTGGCTGTTTCTATACTTCCTTTGATAATCCTTTGAAAATGAGATATTGTAAAAGTCTCCTTTTTATGAAACTGACATCATTTCTATGATCCTTGTTGAACCTTGGTCACATTGGTGTGATCGAAATTTCAAAATGATGTATTTTGATGTGGACTCTCAAAACACCATTTTAGCCTCTTTTTAGATTTGAGTGGGTATTTGACCCCAAATGTTAATATTGATCTTACCTTGGAAATCTATATTAAATTGTCTTTGATTTGGTATATAGAGCTCTGCGTTTGGACGAAAACATGCGTATTAAAGGATCTCCAAAACAACACTGTGAGGTTGTAACAAGAGAACTCCTAGTTAGGCAAGGGGAGTTTATTATTTAGTTATAGTTTAGATACCATAGTTGGGGGCCAGGGAGTCCAACTATGAAGATATCTGTCTCTCCCTGCTGTGTGCTGGTTTTCAAGAAAAACTACGTTTTTAACTAATGGGATGCGATGTATTTATGATTGATGTGTGTTTGTCCCTGTGTGTGTGCTTATTTTCAAGAAAAATGATGTTTTTAACTAATGGGATGCGGTGTATTTATTACTAATGTTGTAGATGACAGTGAAATTGAGATACCATGGAAATGATTGATGATGTTTACATGATTTGTGATGGTTTAGATGAGGTGATGCTTATGTGATTGGTGATGTCTGAATGAAATAATGTTCCAATGAGATATATGTTTATTGGGTTAATGATATTTTTATTGTGATGATTGAATTTTTGGGAAAAGTCTTAATTACAGAGGAGACTCTGTCCAAAATTTTATAATATGTTTTCCTATTTAATTCTTTATTAAATATTTAAATGGGCATAAGAGTGTGTTTTATATATTGTAGTCCTCCTCTTTAATTTAGAAAGAATATCAGTCTTATGATATGATGAATTGTGAATGTATGAACTTTGGGTTGTCTGAAGACCTGGGGAATGTGAATCTCAGGCATATGTATTATGTATATATGTGAAATGTGGTTGCTTGTGATGTCGTTGATGATATTGAAATTGAGATGCAATTGATATAGTTGATGATGTTTAAATGAGATAATGTTGACGTGGTTGATGATGTTGAAATAAGATAATATTGATATGCATGATGACGATATTGAGATGATATGATGTTGAGGTTGATAATCACATTGATGAGAGATAATGTTGATGTGAACAATGTCATTGTGTGTGGATATACATGGATACCCACGGGGAGTGTATGACAGGTTACCCTTGCGAGGAAGGATTTGTTCCTAGCTAGGTCATACATTGATGGTGCCCATGGTTGTAGCTGTGTATGTACACATGGGATTCAATGACCGGTTGGTTACCCTTGCGAGGATGGATTTGTTCCTAGCCACGGTCAGCGCATCGGTGAGCCCACATTGGTTTGTTATGTATGTACATGGGGGGTGCATGGCGGGTTACCCTTGCGAGGAAGGATTTGTTCCTAGCTGGTTCATGCATTAATGATGCCCATGTTTCATACTTCATTTGTATGTGTGGAAATAGAATGAAGGCACTCGCGTACCTGTGGGTTTCAGTGGGCTGAGAACACAAGTACTATGGGGTCATCAGGTTTGGAATTCCCTTGCGACGCTGACTGATCACTGGGTGGGGGAATGGCCAGTGCACGACAGGGTGGCCCTGATAGGCGGTGAATCATTTTTCCTGTGAGAGGCTATTTCCGGTAATGGTACCACATTGCATGCTGATAGATGAGTCAGGTGCATGCATCATTTTATGCATGATTGTTTGAGTTGTGAAATGCATTGGATGATTGGTTTGTTGAGTGTGTATTGGAATCATGGATTTTTGTTAATGATTGTGGTGGGTAATATTGTTTCCTTCCCAATTGCTGCTATCTGATGTTTGTTGGTTTTTATATAATAAACTCACCCTTGCATTTGTTGTACCGTGTGGTTGGTACCTGTGATGATCGCGAACTTTCGTTCGTGGGAGCAGATAAGAAGCAGTAGGTGACTTTGGAGGGATATCTTCTTTTTGATTGGAGCTGCCAAGCCGACGTGATGACGTTGGATTCCTTTTTGGAGAAAGAGTTGTGTTTTGTTAATCAACTCTCTCTTAGTTAGTCTTTGGTTTTTTGTTGATATGTAATTTCAGGTGTATATACACGTAAAGCTAAAGGAAGTTCTGACATGTGGATGATATGTACTAACTTAATATATATGTATAATGTGTTTAAATATGTAATTATAATATGTGTATGATAATTGTATTATCGCGAAAAATTTACCACCATTTTCATAATCAAATTAATGAAGTTTTATTAAAAATTGAAGTTGCACAATTAAGAGTTAGTGATATCGTAGTGATGAGGCGGGTCGTTACATAGCTCAAGTCATGCAGTTAGGCCACAAAACATCAAGATTTCATCATCATACAAAAGCACTTTTCAAGAACATCATAACACCAAGATTTCTCACCACATATGATCTGGTTCATCCTATAATTTGTGCTAATCTATAATTCATTAAATTCTCATCTTTTAGTATGTTAAACTAAACTTCCTAAGCTTTCTAACAAGGTATCACATGCCTCAATTGGAGTTCTAAAACTCTAGATATAGTATTTTAAAAACAAAACTTTGAATATTCCAGGAGGCTCAAAATGGGACACTAACATCTCTTATTGTTTTCGTGACTGAAAGCGGTAAACAATATAGATTTGGCTAAATTTTTAATATGTTATATTTCACATATTAATTCCATAAATCATAAGCCTAATTTGAGTAAGAAATGAGAGAGATATAAATCTTTTAAAACGGGTGGCAATAGTTGTTTGGGTGTGGACAGTTTCAAACAGCTTGGGTTCAAATAAATTCTTGGCACGATTCACTACTCATTTTGGTCCCATATTTTAGGAAAACATATAAGACATCCTAATATTTAAAATGAGTGGTTAAAAACCTTGTTTGGTTAAGTATAGAGGGAGATATAAAATTTTAAAAACAGTCCAAAATTCAGCTCAAAGCCATTCTAGCTTCAACACCAATACTCACCAAAAGCTTTGATCTTTTCACATGAAATCACTTCCAAAACACTTACTTAAATGAGATCAAGATATTAGTATCAAAACTAAACCATAAGATGAGGAAAATCATACCAAATCCAGTCATAAACTCAGATCTACTACATAAACTTAGTCCTACACCTAACTTGATGTTACTTGAACTCTTTCACTCATTTCTTGAAGCAAAGTACTATAGAAGATCTTCAAGAAAGCAAGATATTAAAATTCCACATGCCATCAAGCTTAAGAGTAAGATACACCAAAATACAATTCAAATAATCTCAAGAATCAAGTGATAAATAAACCTAAACCTACCTTAAGCAAGTTTTCATCCAATTCTTCCAAGTATTTGGCTGCACACGTTAAGATCTTGAAGGAATGAAGTCTTAATATGGTTTGAAAGAAAGAAGAGAAGGAAATGGAAGTAAAGGATGAAAATATAAGTGAAGGCTACAGGTTTTGAGTCAAGAAGGAAATGAGAAGAATGAAAGCAAAGTGTAGGTAGAAAAGGTGAAAGTTGGTCGTGAGTTAGGGAGGAAGCATATACATGTGCAGATTTTTAATCCAATGAGGTATTTATATGAAAAATTTAGTTAGAATGGAACTTAGTTAGTCCTTAGTTCAGTTCTAATGTAACTAAGTAATCATGCCCTAAAGATAATGTCTAAATTTTTGTCTTCATGCACTTAAATGCAAGCTTATCCCTTAATAATGCAAATATTCCCTTCATTATGGTTGGATATTTACGTGGAAGGCTTGCTTAAGGAGCTGGATTCTTTTTGTTTTATGCATGGCTTCACATATTGTACACCACTTCTAAGGCATACACATATAGACACACACATGGCTACACCTCCATTTCTATTGGTTTTGCATAAAAAAATCACATACACATATATAGCTTCTTAAAGTTTGTCTCTTTTGGTTTATACCAATTGTACTTCATGTGTTTTTCGATTAATATGATAGTTACTTATATGTCATTGATCTAAAGTCTTAAGCCTTTAACCAATATCCCACACGGCTAGGATTTGTTTCTTTTCTTAAATTAACTAATCATAACTAAATTTATTCTAAGCACTTCTAAACTTGACACTTGGATCCATTAGCTTCTATCCTATCCTTCTTGTATCACACTACCATCACAGGTGTTTCTCATGCGATAATTTTTCTCATCATATCATTACATGGTCTGAAACTATAGATCATGATAGCTTTAGATATTCATGCAATTTTCCTTCATTTTTACTGTAAGGTTTATCTTCTTGCATTTATTATATTGAGTAGTAAAATTTAGAGACTTATCTCCTGGCTTTCCTAATCATAAATTTTTGGTCAATCTAGGTACTCCTAGTTTTCTTGTGATGTTTATCTATTACTAAGGGTAATTTAGTAATTTGCCATTCCAGGGGTATTGCTGTAATTTCCTCTTCAAAGGTGACATCATCTTGCTTACCTCACTTTCTTCTTCTTCAAGTTTCTCCAAAATATCTAAAGGTATTATTGTAATATCCACTTCAAGGGTAGTATGGTAATTCTCACATCAAAGTAAAGGGTAATATGGGCATTCTCCTTCAAGCATTTTTGTAATTTCTATTTTTATCTCTAATTTAACATATTCAAATTTTTGGGATGTTACAACTGAGATTTAAAACAGTTTTCTCTATAAATAAATGTTGCTTGTTTGAACTAAAAACAACAAATATTATAACCGTTTTTGAAGAGAGAAAATATACTACAATCTATTCACTGTTTTGACTCACAAATCCTCAATTTCATCAATCATAAAGAAACCTTGTGAGGATTTCCTTTTGAGCATTTGAAAAAAAGAAAAAGGCTTTGGAGAGATTCTTTTGAGATTTTCATTCAACCTTGATTCAAGAATCTTAATCATTTGCATTCATCTGTATTGGATCATCAGGTTGTTTCTCTCCTTACTACTTTGGTTGTAATTCTTTTTAGAATTTATGAGTTTTGTAACTGGTGCAATAGTTTTCTTAAATTTTGTCTAGAATAGGATTTTCTAGAGGGAAGATTAGAGAAGGGTGATTCTCTAAGTCTTGATCTTAAAGGGTCTAAGGAAGTTAGATGCCTTGTTCTTAATCTAGGTTTGATTGAGAGTGATTGTATAAACTTGTAAGAAATATATTGCAAATAGTTAGATCCTAACTAGTTGGTTAGGAAACTAGATGTAGCATCTCTGGATTGAGAAGTGGACCAGTATAAATCTTGGTGTTGATTACTTTTTACTTCATCTTTTCTTTGGGTTATTAATTATCATTCATTGGTATAACTTGTCATAATCAACAAAAACTTTCTTGTTGTAATTGTATTCTATAAAGATTGGTGTTTGATTGATTAAAATTGTTCTATGTTTATTTTGTGATGTGATCTCTTTCAACTCTGATTGTTAAAGAAATTTTAATTGGCCAAGAACAACCAATTCACCACCTCTTGGTTTGTGTGTTACTCATATTGTTTTGAATTGGTATCAGAGCAGGTTCTTGTGTGTTACTCAAGATCACTATCTTCTTTTAAAAGAAAATGAATACCACACAAATTACCTTTAGTAGAGTGCCTCCCTCAACTGTCCTCCAATGTTTGAGGGAGAACACTTCAATTTTTGGAAAAATACAATGCAGATTTTCATTCAATCAAATGACCCCGGTGCATGGAATGCAATTGAAAAAGGTCCTTTTATACTTACCAAAACTGTTGATAATGGAAAGGTTTCCAAAGAATGGGATGAAATGACTGATATAGAAAAGAAGATGTTCAATATGATTTTAAAGCTAAAAACATGATAACCTCTACTTTGTCTTCTAATGAGTTTTTTGGAATAGTTAGGTGCAAGAGTACAAAAGAGATGTGGGAAATGCTGGAGATCACTCATGAAGGAACTAATGAAGTAAGAAGTTCAAGAAAACATGTCTTGATCCATGAGTATGAAATGTTCACAAAATGAACACTACAGAAAGCATCTCTCAACTGCAAACAAGATTCACACATATAGTCAATCATCTTCTCATCTTCTGGGGCTTGGCAAAACATTTGATGTAAAGGAACTTAACATCAAAATTCTAAAGTACTTGACAAGACCTTGGCAACCAAAAGTGACAACAATCAAAGAATCCAAAGATTTTTCAAAAATGTCCATGGCTGCACTCTTTGGTAAGTTGCTTGAATATGAATTAGAAATGTCTCAACAAACAAATGTAGAAGATGCAGATAAGAAACAAAAATGCATTGCTTTGAAAGCCGCATCTTCAAAAGTTGAGAAAGATGATGATTCAAGTGAAGATGAAGGTGACGAAAATCTGAATCTGATTGTCAAAAGATATGGCAAGTTCATGTAGAAAAACAAAAACAGAAGGTTCACAAAGGTTCAACAAAAGAAATGATAACAGCAACAACAACAACAACTTCAACTGCTTTGAGTGTGGGAAGCAAGGCCACATCAAGTCTGAATGTCCAATCTTCTTGAAGAAGCAGATAGGGGAAAAAGAAAGGAAAGAAAGAAGGGAAATCCAAAAGAGCCTACATAGCTTGGGAAGATAATGCATCCACAACTTCTGACTCTTTTAGTGAGAATGAAGAAGCCAATGTTTGTCTAACATCAACGATTGATGAAGAAGAGTCAAGTGCTAAATCAGAAGTAAATCCTGAAATTGATCAACTAGTTGAGGCTTTTAATGAAATGCATGAGGAGGCTCAAAAACTTTCTATCTCCAATAAAAATCTCAAAGGTAACCTTAGATGGCATACCACTAAGCTAGCTTCAATGTGTTAGTATATGGATGTCCTAGAGACAATCTTTTCATTAGATTAGGACGTACATGTATTTTTCATATTGTCATGAATAAATTATAAGCGCTCTTTATCTTGTTTCATATTCTGTTTGGATATCATTATTAATATATGAGTAACTGGATAAAACCCTTGGAATAAAACAGATATCTCTTGAATATCAGTGATGGGATCACGATCATGAGGATTCAAGGATACCAGATGTCTACTCCTAAATTTTAAGTTCCTAGTCTAGAGACACTGAGAATGGGGATCAGCGATCTCGGGTAAGACTAGCGTGGCTTATCTACTTGTATGCAGATACAAGGTAAAGACCTCATGAGCTACAGACATGGAGATGTCTTAGCTAAAGTCATGGGTGGACCTATAAGGGTATAGCTCGCACTGAACGGACCCACAAAGAGACTCTATGAGGAAATCTCACAGATAGTATCATTAGAGTAGTCTCTTATTATTTGGGTATGTCTTTCCTTAGACCAGAAGTTTTCACCTAGACTGTGTTCTAGAAGACATGCTTTGATTGTATACCTCGTCTGCCTAAAACATGGAGACACATAGGTATACCTTTGGGCATGTCTTGAAAGAACACGAGTCTAGGGTGACTAGCTGAAGGAATTCATCAAATCTCTATGAGAGATTAGGTTATCTGTAAACCGGAGAAATTGAGATGACATTTACGGGACTTGGGAATCTATGCATAGTAAAAGAAATCATGAGATGATTTGCCTTTAGAGTCAGTAAAATTGGAGACTCCCTATTTCGTATTAAAGCTTACCCTAGACCGCAAGGGCTGATATGTTTCCTTACCCTAGATTTTATGGGAAGGTAACCGAGATGAAAGGAAATACATATGGAAACCAAATAGATTTAATAGGATGATCTTGTCATTTACCTAACTAGTTCTGGGGCAACAAAGCATTGCTAGTGCTCTGTGTTGTCATTAAATGGGTAGTGCCCTTGTCGGGCCCAAACTCATTTATGTCAATAGCTATGTTGGGCCTAATGGGTCACACACCAACACTTTATTTTCATGACATCATAGAATTAAAGGTTTTGGGCCTAATAATGATTGTTGGCCCAAGAAAGAGTTTGGATACCTATCTTAAAGAGAGAGGGGCGCATGAATGGAGTTAATGGGCTTGGATAGTCCAAGACATTATTAATTAATTTAAATAGTTAAATTAATTATCTAATATTTAAATTTGATAATTTAAATTTTGAATTTAAATATGAATTAACTATAGTAGTTAGTTTCATATCAAAAGGAGAAGATAAGAGCTAGATTTTAGGAAGAAGTCTAAGGGCTGATTATGGGTCTTACATACGGCTGATATTTAATTATTATTTGGCAAAATAATTCCCAAGTAATTGACTTGGTCTTAGGGGGATATGATAGGAGGTTGTTGGCAATTTTTGAAATACAACAACTCTATCTTTTCTTCACATGTGGGATGCTTCATAATCAGATTTTTTGGTTAAAAAAATCTGACGCAAACTCTTCTATAAATTGTGTTCTTGTGATCATAGTTCTCTAAGAGTTTTTGAGGAAAAGAAAACCTATCTATCTTCCTCCCTTTTCATGTGCCCCTTTGTGTGAGTTTTGACTGAAAATTCAGCCACCAATATCATCTATTGGTGAGTCTCTTAGATAAGTAAAAACACTTTAAAACCTAACCTTCATGTGCCCCTTTGTTTGGGGCCTTCAAGAAGTGTTCTTGAGTCTTGACAAGAAGTAGTGTGGATCAACATTAGAGGGCTTGTATCTTCCAGCCTATCCTTGATCATCAAGTTTCGAATATAAACAAGGTAACATCTATGTCTTAAAGAAAGATTCTTGTGAGGTATGTGTGTTTCCGCTTGAAAAAATTTTGTTTTTCTTCTCACATGCCTTCGGGCTTCATGGCCCCTTTCTTACACAATGCAAGCTGAACTTTGCAACTTGAAACAAGAAAATGAAAAACTTGTTTCAAGCTACAAAGTAAATACTGCAAAATTAGATGAACACAAAGTTTTACAAAAGGAATTTGATGATTTCAAAAAGAGCCATTATGAAACATGCATGACTTTACAAACGAAAAACTCCTACTTGGTAGATCTCTTGAAAAAGCTCTATCGAGGAAAATGTATTGTAAACCAAATGTTAAGTGTGCAAAAGTATGCTTCTGATAAATCTGGATTGGGATACAACTATCAATCAAAACCTTTTCAAAACACCAAGTTTTTACCCCCAAAACAGATGAATCGAAAAAGGTTTTCAAAAGCAAAACATACTAAAATGACTCATTTTGAAAAATGATCAAAATCTATAACTATTGCATCAAGAAAGGTCACACCTCACACAAGTGTTATGCTAGAAGGTTCTTTGTGCCAAATGGAGAATGCATATGGGTTCCTAAGAAAAAGAGAAAATTAGCTAACCCCTATGGACCCCACCTTAATTGGGTACCTTTCTTTGCAACTTAATTTGATTGTTGCAGGTGTGTCTAAGAGCTAAAGCTTCACTATGGTACTTGGATAATGGATGCTCTAGGCACATGACAGGTGATAAATCCATGCTCACTAATATGATATTAAAGGAAGGAGGATTTGTTACCTATGGAGACAACAACAAAGGGAAATTCATTGGAGATGGCAACATTGGTGATGGCTTCAAAAGTAAAATAAAAAATGTGCATAATGTTGAGGGACTAAAGCATAATCTTCTTAGCATAAATCATCTTTGTGACAAAGGATTAAAGGTATCCTTTAACAACAATTGTTGCTTAATATGTGATGGCAAAACTGGTGAAGTAATCCATATTGGAAAAAGGGAAGGAAACATTTGTTTGCTTGCAATAGAACATGCATTCATTCATAACATAAACTGCTTAGTGAGTAAAATTGATGAATCATGGCTTTGGCATAGAAGAGCAAGTCACATCAACATGCATCATATGAACAAGCTCATAAGGAAGGACTTAGTGATTAGATTGCCTAAACTCAAGTTTGAAAATGAAAAACTTTGTGATGCTTGCAAAAGGGGAAACAAACAAAAATCTCTTTTGAAAACAAAAACATTGTTTCCAAAGCAAGACCTCTTTAATTGCTTCACATGGATTTGTTTGGTCCTTCAAGAACTATGAGTTTGGGTGGCAATTACTATAGACTTGTCATAGTTGATGATTACTCAAGGTTTACATGGACTTTGTTTTTGAAATCTAAGAGTGATGCCTTTGATGCTTTCAGAAAATTAGCCAAGCTCTTTCAAAATGAAAAGAGTTGCAAGATAGTTTCAATAAGAAGTGATCATAGTGGTGAATTCCAAAATGAACAATTTGAAAATTTCTATGAAGAACATGGAATAAACCACAACTTTTTATCTCCAAGAATACCTCAATAGAATGGTGTTGTGGAAAGGAAAAATAGGTCACTTGAAGAAGGTGCAAGGACTCTTAATGAAACTAATTTGCCGAAACAATTTTGGGCTGATGCAGTGAGCACAGTTTGCCATACTCTAAATAGATTTCTCATAAGGCCCATCTTAAAGAAAACTCCATATGAACTTTATAAAGGTAGAAAACCAAACATTTCACACCTTAGGGTTTTTGGCTGTAAATATTTTGTTTTGAACAATGAAAAGGACTTTTTTGGCAAATTTGATGCAGAAGCTGATGAAGCAATCTTCCTTAGATATTCAATGCAAAGTAAAGCATATAGAGTTTTCAACAAAAGAACCTTATGCATGGAAGAATCTGTACATGTTATTTGTGAAGAATCTAACTCAAAAGAGGAAAAGAGTTGTGAAAATGTTGCAGGACCACTGGAAGAAAATGTCACTACAAATGAAACTGATGAGAGGAAAAAAGATGAAACAAATGAAGAAGTTGATCATTCTACTCCAACTTAAAAGCCAAAAGACTAGAGAACTACAAGAGATCTCTCCCTTGACAACATTATTGTTGAAGTATCTAAAGGAGTGTCCACTAGATCATTTGTTAGAAATTTATGTTGTGATATGGCCTTTGTATCTCAAATTGAACCTAAAAATATTGATCAAGCATTACTTGATGAACACTGGATGCTTGCTATGCATGATGAACTAAACTAGTTCAAGAGAAATGAAGTATGGGAACTTGTTCCTATACCTCATTCTCATAAGCCAATAAGCACCAAGTGGGTTTTTTGAAACAAACTTGATGAGAGTGGCATCATAATTAGAAATAAGGCCAGATTGGTTGCAAAGTGTTACAACCAAGAGGAATACATTGACTATGAAGAAACCTATGCCCCATGTTGCCATGTTGGATGCAATTAGGTTGCTGCTTGCATTTGCATGTTTGATGGACTTTAAATTAATTCAAATGGATGTAGAAAAAGCCTTTCTAAATGGTTACATAGAGGAGGAAGTATATGTTGATCAGCCTCCTGGTTTTGTAGACTTCAAACATCCAAATCATGTCTTCAAACTAAAGAAAGACTTATATGGCTTAAAACAAGCACGGTCTTGGTATGAAAGATTGAGCAATTTTCTAATTAGTCAATCCTTCATAAGAGGACAAGTTGATAAAACTCTGTTCATCAAGAAATCTGCTAGTGATATAATACTTGTTCAATTCTATGTTGATGACATTATCTTTGGTTCAACTAACAACTCTTTGTGCAAGGAATTCTCATCTTCAATGCAAAATGAGTTTGAAATGTCAATGATGGGAGAGCTAACATTCTTCCTTGGACTTCAAGTGAAACAATTGAAGAATGACACATTTCTCAGTCAAACCAAATACTGCAATGAATTGATTAGAAAATTTGAAATGGAGAAAAGCAAGGATGTTGCAACTCCTATGGCAACCACAACTTGACTTTGATGAAAAAGGCAAAAAGGTTGATGAGCCAAGATATAGAGGAATGATTGGATCTCTGCTATATTTGATTGCAAGTCACCGAGACATCATGTTGAGTGTGTGCCTATGTGCAAGATATTAAGCCAATCTAAAAAAGTCACACCTCACAACAATCAGGAAAATCATTAGATACCTAAAATCAACTCCAAAAGTTGGTCTATGGTATCCTAAAGGTACATCACTAAATTGAATTGGTTATTCAGATTCTAACTTGGCAGGTTGCAAGTTAGATACGAAGAGCACAAGTGGAACATGCCATCTACTAGGAAGTTTCTTGATCTCATGGCACTGCAAGAAACAATTCTGTGTTGCATTCTCAATAGTTGAGGCATAGTATATTGCAGCTGGTAGTTGTTGTGCTCAAAGCCTGTGACTCAAGCAAAACTACAAGACTATGGTGTTGAAATGAATCAAATTCCATTGATATATGACAACACCAGTGTCATCAACCTATCCAAGAATCCAATTAATCACTCAAGGACAAAGCACATTGAGATCATACATCATTTTCTCATAGACAATATTCAAAAGGGTAATTGCTCAATGAATTCATTGATACAAATAATCAATTGGCTGACATATTTACAAAACCCCTTGCTAGAGATAGATTATTTCTCCTTAGAAACATGCTAGGAATTCTTCATGAATCCAACATTGATTAGTATGTAAATGATGTGTTTGATAACATGCAATTTAACTCACAAGTACATTATGCATCACATTTAGCAAAATTCTTATTCTGATAAATATCACTGTTAATGTTGCATAATTCTTTGTGATAATCGATTACCATAGATGATAATCGATTACCAAAGGCCAGAACTGGGCCTTACTCACTGACTTAATCGATTACAGTGTAAAAATTCACTAATGTAATCGATTACACCAACGAATTAATCGATTACATAAGAGTTTAGGTTTATTATAGTTTAAAAACACTCTGGAATAATCGATTACATGAGGTTCAAAGGAATCCCTGTGCACTAGAATAATCAATTACAAGGGTTTCATAATCGATTACTATTGCCATTTCTGCACCTCTACACAACTTTTAATGAAAATTCAGAAACTATGATGAAGGCAAAAAGGCTGCTGAGCTATCAATTTCCTTATGTTGTCATGATCTCAAGGTTTATTGACTACTTTGAGATTGATGTGACCAATAAAATTGTGGACAACACCACCAACATAACCAACCTCATCTCCAAGAAGCATCTCACCAAGCTGGGAATGATGAACACCCCTAATGAGTGGACCAAGAAGATGATGAGGATGAAGATGCTGAAGTTGGACATGCTGAGCAGCAGTGGAGTCCTTTTTGAGTTTCTTATGATTCAAAAGATGGATGCTATGATTGCTTTGCATCATGAACATCCAGCTGATGTTCATTCCTCTCTAGAAGACATTACAACTAGACTAGGCAACATTGAGACTAGGATGAGTCTCAATGACTTTGATGATTAGTTTAGCTTAGTGGTTGTCTTGTTCAGTTTCTGGTTGTCTTGTTTTTTGTTTTCTCATATTCTACTATGATCTTTGATAACTTGCCTTAATGTATGCACTTTGATCATTGAATAAATAGAATTGCTTTTATGTTTTTCTGATCTTCCTTTGCTTATTTCACAATTAATAGTATATTTTGCCTTTGATATATAATTATGTATGACATCTAAAATTCAATGATTTAGTTAATTGATTTATTGTCGATTAGTTCAATTGAACGTGAAGCTTATTCTCATGTAATATTGATTTTTTTTGCAGCATATACCAAATGGATAACCTAAAGAAGTATTGAGTGATGTTGAGAACCTTACAGAGGAAAAGGTTGATGATAGTTTGAATTAATTTCTAAAGGATTTTAAAGAGGATTCACTAGAAACCAAAGGCTGACCTCTTGCTATGCCTGCATATAGTGTCTCAAAAGCTACTTTGAATGCCTAAACAAGGATTCTAGCCAAGAAGTACCCGTCATTCTACATCAGTGCTCTTTTAATTGAAGCTCCTTTGACATATGGAGATTCACTTAGGCACCATTTGCCAATGGAATAGTAAGCACTCCATTTAACGGTTCAAGGGCTTTAGGAGCATATGACCCACCAATCAAAGATGACTAAGAAAACAATGACAAAGGCATTTTCACATTTAACATGATAACCAAATAATATGGAAATACCTACATGTATAATATAAATCAAAACTAACAAAATCACTAATTTCTTTGCTAGTCTAGTCTTCTAGTTGCTCATCCAAAGAAACCACATAAACATCAGTTTCATCTGCATAAATTAAAAAAAAAATGAAAACGAAAAGCCTCTTACAAAAAATTATTAGTGCCTACCACTATTTTCATTATATTCTTTTTCTTTTTCGAAATGAACTTTTCAAAGCCTCACTTGGAAGTTGAATGCCAACTTTATCTGAATTTGTACTCCAAAATGAATTGTTGAACATTGGATTATCCTGGACAATTTTTCCAAGAGTTGCATTCATAATACATTACTGTTATCTTTTTATGAAAGAGAGAACATAATATAGAAATTGATTATTATATTTAATACAAGGCCAGATACCATTGATTCCTTTTACTTCCAACAAAAACACAATGTGGGGCGTCTTGAATGGGTTAGGAATTAGATCCTCATTTAACTGCACAAAGACATGATATTATCATCCATCAAACCTATAAAAAAAGTATGATGTAACATGAATAATGCAATAAAAACAAAACATCACTAATGATTTCAAGGACCTTGGATGAGCTGGCAGCAAAAAAGGTGGAAGGAGGTGCAAAACCAAGCAAGATTGACGCAGCAACACCAACTTCTTGAAGCAACATTGAAGGTTGCTACAAAGTGAAATAAACCCAGTGAGATCATTATTATTGTTTTAACCATTGCAACAGAATGTAGTAATCTCATTAGTGAAACTAAGGGGAACATGGAAAAGATGAAAATGAAGAGAATATTTAACCTTAATTAGTTAATTCCAATATGAATCTCTCGCAAAATGAACAAAAGTAGAGGGAAAATTCTAACATAAGCTTATTATAATTTAACAAGGTCTACTTTATCTGAACTAAAAAGGAAGTAGTCCACTAACCAACTTTATTACAACCATATTTGAATCAACTTCTCAATAAAAACTTATAGAACAATAAAATAAAGTAAAATGAATTAAGCTTCCTCCATAATTTAAAATCAGTTTTTGGAGAAGCTACACGAGAGAGTTTTTATAAATTAAATTATACATAAGTTAATTTTAACTTTTACGAGAAGCATAAATCTTTTTTCCTTTTTTGTTTCTTTTCCAATAAGTGCTTACTAAGAAATTTATCCAAATAGAGTCTACCTTTGATACTACTAATTCAAAATCCAACTTTTGCAATTAGAAATTAGCAATGAAACCCCGAAGTTGTTTGCTCTTTGACAATCCAACGAAGTTCAATGTAAGATGCCTTTACAGAAAATCATTTTATCTACTGACTACTTTTAAAAAAATATTTGAAGACGGGTTTGTTTCATGAATTACAATAAATATAGTGTTACTAAACTAACGCCATAGCATCCGAAATCATCAAGTGTCACTTCCCCGGACATTTCCAACACTGACGACTAGGCTCATATTGCATGATTTATTCATAACATTACAAAAATGGATTATTTAAAAAAAACAAAATAAAATTATTCGCACCTAAATTTTTTGAATCAACTGAAAATCAAACTTCAATAAATGTGAAACTACACTGACAAATAAAACAATCAAAACGTATTTTAGCTTTGGGAAAAACTTATTTTCTTCTCTAAATACTTATGGAGAAATTTATCAGAGTAACAAATAAAATAATCCTTACACTGACAAATATTACTCAACATTATTCATCCAAGGCTCCAAGCTTACAGAACCTTAACCGTAAGTTAAATTGTAAAATTGAAAGCAAAACCAGACAATTACACCAACAATTACTCAACAATTCAACCATTCTTCTGCAGCAAACAGAACAACCACAGTAACACAAACACCAATTAAAAGAGAACGCAGAAATTTACATGTGGGCGTAGCGAGCTTGAGAATCTTGAAACAGATGTCATAGAGAGCCTCATTGTCCAAAGCCATACACTCATCAGCATTCTCATGAAGCTAGTGAACAAAAAGCGTAACATTGTAAGGCTCCACAGCGGTATCAGAAACCTTGAGCGGTGTTACATATCGTGGGGGAGAGAAGAATTGAACAAGAGCTAGCGGTGTTATATATTGTGTCATGTTGTGTTTGTGTGGATTGTGAGACAGAGAGGATAGGTTCCACCACTACTATAAAAGCCTCTCTGATGTGATGTTGGCGATTACACTTAGCTAATAATAATAATAATTTAATTTAATTCCTTCATTTTTAAATTAATCAAGTTCGAATGTGAATTATATATTTGTAGGTATATGCTACCTATATTCATGATTCTAAATTCATAACTAAAATAAATAGTGATAGAAATACAAAAAATATATATAGTTAGATGATACTTATACCTATGATTTATCATATGTCTGTAGGTATAAGTTATCTATGCCCATAATTTTAAATTCATCATTGAAATAAATAGTGTTTAAATCAAACATCTATAACTATATGATACCTATATCCACAATTTATCATATGTTTGTAGGTAAATGAAGTTTATACCCCACATTTTTAATGATTATCATTAAAAGTGTCTGTAGGTATATGAAAAATTCTTTTAGTGTGGGTTTTACCTACACTAATCAATCATAGACACAAGTTTTTTGGAGTTTTACCTACATAAAGTAAGTGTAGGTAGAATTCATTTTTAGTTTTCATGAATTTATCTACACTAAATAATGGTTGTAACGACCCTCCTCGTCGCTACGATATCACAACTCTAAATACTTACGATATCACAACTCTAAACACTACTGATAGAGGACTATCTAAGGATCAAGCCAAAGGTCTAGAATGAGAGCTTGAAGCACTTCCTTTGGTGAGCTTTGAAAGACCCATGACAAGAGCCAAAACCCAAGCCCTTCAAGATCACATTAAAAAGCTTGTTTGTTGTAATAAAAATGTGTTGTCTGTTTTAATTGATTACAATGTTTCTGTAATCGATTACACAAGCTAGTGCTGGGAGTCCAGGTTTGTCCGACTTGGCCGATATGTGCTTAGACAAGAGTTGCTTGCCAGCTGTCCGAGCTTGTCCGGGTTTGTTTGAGCTTGTCTAGGATGTGCTTAGACAAGAGTTGCTTGTCAAGATGTACGAGCTATCTGAGCTTGTCTGGGTTTGTTCGAGCTTATCTGAGTTATGCTTAGGCAAGAGTTGCTTGTCAAGATGTACGAGTTGTCCGAGCTTGTCCTGGTTGTTTGAACTTGTTTGAGTTGTCCAGTATATGCTTATTAGACAATAGTTGCTTGTCAAGATGTGCGAGTTGTCCGAGCTTATCTGGGATGTGCTTAGACAATAGTTACTTGCCAATATGTATGAGCTGTCCGGGTTTGTTCGAGCTTGTCTTAGCTGTCCGGGTTGGTTTGAGCTTATCCGAGTTGTCCGAGATGTCTGGGATGGGCGTAGTGCGTATACGTATTTCTATTTATTTTGTATTGGGCCTTTTTAATATTTCCACAAATGGGCCTAAACTTATGTTTTTAGGTGTTTATTAGTGGCCTAGCCATATAAATACTCAGACTTTGCCATTTTAGGCTAACTTTTGATTAATAGAAATTGATCATTTGCTTGAATTGAGAGCTTAGCCTCTTGTTGGTTCTTGATTGAAACCAAATTGATTCTTATCAAGGAAGCTTTCCTTTGTGGCGAATCCTCCTTTGACTTATCATCCATTTTGTGGACTATGGCGTCATTCCTTAACCTTCTCCATTTTTCTATTTGAGTTTTAACCTACAATTCATGGACTCTTAAAGTTTGCAATCCGGAAACAATCCTAACCAAGCATTCGTATCTTGGTAGTCATCAACTACTACAACAGGAACTTTCTATATTGGTTCTTAACCCATTTTAAGACGATTGTACAACTGTCTTCGTATCGAACGTCATTGAAAGTCATCACTTTCGACAATAGTTATAAATCGTCTTTGTAGCACTCACTTTCTAAGACGGTTGTTAGGACACGTCTTAGATGAGTGTAATATTTTATTTTAAAAAAGCTTATCTAAGACAGTTTTTGGGAATAGCCAACATTCTAAGACGGTTATTTCTAACAACCGTCTTAGATCAGCTATTTTTTTTAAAAAAAATTACACTCATCTAAGACGGTTTTAAAGAATGATTGCCCTAGAATGTGAACATTCTAAGACGATTATTTCTAACAACCGTCTTAGATGAATGTAATTGAAAAAAAATATATATTAAAAGAACTGGAGCTTGCTTGTTGTTTACTTATATATTTCCATCAAATCCTACAATATAGCTAGATGAAAATTCATTAGAAGTTTTTTTTGTTCCATTAGCTTGATCTACTCAAACTAGGATAGACTAATATACAATATTTTTTTCTTAAAGACTTGGTTGGTCTTCAAAATCAACCAGATAAAAGGAGCATTTTCTAGTAGTGCAACTATTTTGTACATATGCACCTAAGTATCCAACCCTTTTATTTCTTTAAAGAATGTCATCTTTAGATGTGTACATAACCTCACAATATTTCCATTCAAACATCCAACAACAGATTGAGAAACATTCCATGCATGGTATTAACATAATAAAGAAAACTTCATCATTGTGTACCACACAATAACAGGACTAATTTATTCCTTTTGCTACACTAACTACTAATCAGTTCTCTGCACTTAGGGATATGCATTCTTTTGCCAAATCTTTCACACTTATATCAATACTTCATTTGCACTATTTCATATCAATGAATGTTTTCATAATCTAATGTCACAAGAGGAAACACAAGTCACAAGCATATGATACCTATTCTACAACCCAACAATAGTTATAAATACAAACTTATTAATGATCTGATATTCCATCAAACAGAACCTGGAGCATTATAGTTGGGCACTTTGTTAGCTCCAAGAAAATAATATCTAGTGTCGTTGAGAATCAAGCCCAAAACCTGCTGCTAGAATACTTATTATTGCAATTTTAACCTGACATAAATGTAACTCATAAAGTCAAGCTAAACCTAAATGAAAAGGCAAAACAGCTCAACCTTGATTAAGTGATACAAATGACACGAATTTAAAGTAAGAAAAACTTTATCAAGAATAAATATGTAAGAAAAACTTTTGAACGGATTTAAAGTAAGAAAATATGTAAAATAAAAAGAAGTTAATGATATTTTGTAAATTTAATTACTTTTAAATCAAGAATAAATATATACATTATCATTTTTTTCATGTTATATATCTTCTCATTGTTTAGGATTCAAATTCATTTTGAACGTACATAATTAATGGCACCTAGCCCTGAGTTGGAAGGAAATTGATGTGAAAATATTTAGATCTTATTCGAATGAATTTCTTCGTAAATAAGTATAAGTGAAGGAAAAAAATTAAAAAACTATAAGTATTTGATCTTGTATTTATAAAAATTCTCTAATCTAATTGTCTAAAAGTTAAGGTATATAAAAGTTGATTTTAACGTGTAAAGAAAGTTTAACTTTTATATTATTTTATTATAAGTATTTGTATAAATTTGTCCAAACATTATTTTATTCTTGCTTATATAACTAAGTTATATATATATATATATATATATATATATATTAATATATATAACTTAAGCATTACTTACCTGCTCACTATGACCTTGGGGAAAGTACACTACACGACTTCCAACCAAAGGCAGAGAAACCAGAGGGCCAGCACAAGCATGCCAAAGTTCAGAATTCAAACATTTTTTCTCCCCTAGATATTTTATGCGAAAGCATAAAAATATACTTAACCAATAAAACAAGTATGTGTTTCGAATTCATGCATGATTAGGTGAAGATCGCAACCAAATAGCACTAGTATACTATCTAAAGAAGCGTGCTCCCACTTTTTTAAGATTCTTTTGCATAGCCATTAACCAATAATTATTCGTCATTAAAAAACAAATTATAGGTGTTTTAAACATGAGTATGCTAAAGTTAATTAGTATATTCAAAAACTCAAATCAACAAACTAATCTTAAAATTTCTATACATCTTTTTTGTTCGATTGAAGAATGAGCAATCAATCCAATTAGATATGTAATTAATATCCATGCATGACATGATGAAAAATTGTTGTGACATGTGTGTGTGGAAGTGTTAAGTGTTGATTAATTAATTGATTATCTGGCAAGTCCCATGGTTCACACTTATAAAGATCAACTTCATGGATGATCTCTAACTCAATCTTACGACCATTTATCTTTCTTTTGAGGTAATAAGAAACAAGTTCCTCATCGGTGGGGTGGAACCTAAACCTAGGAGGCAATGAAACAGGATCCATATTCATATGTATGAATCTTAATCTAGCTAAAATAAACTATGTAGCTATATATAGTTGCCTCATGATCGGAATAAAAAAAACTGGGTCACAATGTGACAATTTCAAGCCAAGACCACCAATTCTACAAATCAAAACCCTGCCATATAAAACAAAAACAAAAAGAAAAAACCTTATTAGCTAGCAAACTCAAACAAACATAAATTTCTTTATATAGTGCATGTATATAGCAAAGCATATATAGTTATAAGGAAGATGGATATATGAGACCTTAATTGGGGAGGAAGAAGATGAGAGAAAGTTTTGGGAAGGAGGGAGAGTGGAATGTTGGGGTTGCTTGGGGTTTTGATAAAGAGGACAAAAATAGAAGGGGAGAGAAGATTGGAAAAACAAAAAAAGTGATGTTTGAGAGGGATGGTTCAAGGAAAACAGAAGGAAATTGATTTGATAAATGTCCCTTGTGTTCTCCAATGATCCTAAACTACATAATGTATTAATCACATTAGTTATTAGTATGACATCATTTCAGGATGCTAAAAAAATGATGTTTGAGAGGGATGGTTCAGGAATTTGAACATTAACAAGTTCTGTGAGTCAAACCATAAATTTATTGTACGATATAGAAATTTGCAACTCAATCTAGCTAGCAAACTTGATGTAATAGCTGAACCCTAGCCATTAAGTTTTCCCAAATCTACCTTGCAATAGAACCCAATCTTCAAGCAAACCTGAAGAACACATAAGCTTCCAGCACTCCTTGAATTTGGGGCTGTTTTAGAAGATTGCAGAAAATGGAAAATGGAAGAAAGGATAGGGATGAAGATGAAGACACCATGGAGAAGCTCTCCAATAAGTCTAGGAAGAATCACCACAACAGCATTGGGAAGCCATTGATAAGACTTAAGAAGTTCTTGAACAAGAACAAGAGAGAAACTCTCATAACAATTTTCAGAAATTGTATTAATGAACCAAAGTTAGTTACATTCAGTTTTTGGCACCTTATATAGGCAACGAAATTACAAGCTAAATGCAACTAAAATGTAATGAAAATACAAGTGAAATGAAGCCTAAATGAAGCTTGAAGTGCAAGCTTTCCCTAAGTGACCTTTGGCTTCCAAAACATGTGCAGTTACAATCTCAAACTGGAATAATCTATTAATTTGCTCTTGTAATCGATTAAAGCAGTCAGGGACTGAAATAATTGATTACACTAGCCATTTAATCGATTAAAGCAGTAAGGCCTTGGTTCCTGTTTGCAACTGAAATGTTGTAATCGATTACAAGGCCAAAATAATCGATTAAAATAGTGACAACCTATTTACAAGTGTTTGATGAATTTCTTCTAACAAGTGCTGGAATTTATTGAATTAAATTGGATTTGAGGCATCAAAATCCAGCTTTTGTCATCCTTGATTTGGTGTGCAACTTCATGCTTGCCCAAGTTAGCTTGAATATGGTCTTGAAGTGCTTGAGTCCTAGCTCTTGTCATTGGTCCTTTGAAGCTCACCAAAGTAAGTGCTTCGAGCTCTCCTTCTAGACCTTTGGCTTGTCTTGGACCTCCATCATCCCCTCCTTCTTGAGAGAAACTTGTCCTCAAGTTTTCCTCCTCACTTGTACTTGGCAACTCAAAATTCTCTTGAGTGAATTTATCCTTCCACTTATGCTTATTGGCTTGTGTAGCATATTGTGCCAATTTCCTCTCCACATGGCCTTTTACTTGTTCATGTAATTTCCTAACATAAGAAGCTTTAAACAAAATCATAGAAAAAATGTTAGGTAATGGCAATAAAGCAAGAGGAGTTAAAGAATTAAAGCCATAAACAAATTGCAAAGGAGATAAGGAAGTAGTTTTATGAGCCGCTCTATTGTAAGCAAACTCAATGTGAGGTAGACACTCCTCCCAAGTTCTCAAATTGCCCTTGATGTACCACTTAGCATGTCTCTTGTTAAGTTTGCCTTGACTTCTCAAATATTTAAGAGACTCATGATCACTATGGATCACAAATTCCTTAGGTAAAAGATAATGTTGCTAAGATTGCAAAACTCTAACAAGTCCATACAATTCTTTATCAAAAGTGGAATTTTTAAACATGCAACCTTTAATTTCTCACTAAAATAAGGAATAGGATGTTTTTCTTGAATCAAAACCCCCCCAATGCCCACATTAGATGCATCACATTCCAATTCAAAGGAAGCATTAAAATTAGGCAATGCAAGAATAGGTGCATGAGACAATTTATCCTTCATTGTTGGAAAAGTAACTTCATCCAAAAGAGGTTGCATAGCTTTGGCCCACTTTTCTCCTTCCCATTCAACATGTAAACAAAGAGAGTTAGGAAGCATATTAAAAAGAGGTTGTATTGCTATTAACACTCTCTTGACATTTTTTCCTCTCAATAATAAACTTTCCTTAGTCTCATTAATTTTTTTGCTCTTATACTCTTTCTCTTTTCTTTCCTTTTCACTAAATTTTGTCTTGGATAGCTCACTATTATCTTTTGTAGGTGCAGTATTTTTTCCCACCTCTTGCATTCTCTTAACCATCAAGAGATCGTCACCCTCTTTGGTCTCCACTAGTGTAAGTTCTTCTTCCTTTTCACTTGAAGAACTTGTTACATCACTTGAAGACTTTCTCTTTATGTCTTCATCCTCAAGCAAAATCATGGTTGGCTTGTTAGGACATTGAGAGGCAATGTGTCCTTTACCAAGGCACTCTAAACAATTGATATTGCTTGATCTTGTTGGAGTTGGTTCCACCATTTTTTTTCTTGAGGTTTCCACCTTTTCTTCTTTATTTTTCACTTGAGAAACTTCCCTTTTAGGCTTTGCAGCCCCATTGGTTTTGGAAAAGGAATCTTTTCTCCTTTCTAGTTGTTGCTCCACCTTGTGAGCTTTGTGGACTTCTCTTCTATCATTATTTTCTCTCCTCACCCTCCAATCTTCCTCATCTCTATTTTCTCTCATATGATTGTGCCTCCTAGGATTTTCTCTCCTTTCCTCCCTCTCACTCCTCTCATCATAATAATTTCTTTCATGAGAATAAGCATACTCACTCACCCTCCTATTGCCATGAGCCTTTCTATCCACACTACCATTTGGACTACTCCTTCTTTGAATCTTCCTTTTAAGCTCCTCAAATTTTGCATCCATTTCAGTGTGAAAATTTTCTATTTGTTTGGCCATGGCTTTCATCAACCTAGTGTCTCTAGGTGACAAAGCCTCATCTCCTATTGAGCTCATCGTTCAAAAGAAATGGTTAGAAAAACACAAGTATATAAAGAAATTCTCACCACTCTCTAAGTGTTTGCACACTTTTAATCTAGGCTCTTTCTATAATGTTCTCTCTTGCCTTTTTCCACTCTTATTCCTCTCTATAGTTCTTAAGCAAAAACTTC
>QARZ01040005.1:54409-69853 GCA_013407115.1 Glycine latifolia | reverse complement strand
AACAGTGCGGAATATAAACGATTAAAGCCAAATTAGGGATTAAAATGAGTACAGAAGGATGAGAAAATATAGATAAAAAGTGACTCATCAATCATCAACCTGAGCGCATTCAAGACGATGAACTTGAAAGAAGAAGATATGAAACCATGCAAAACCAGGTTAATAGATTTTAATGGTGGAGGCACTGGTCTTAAAGGCTCTATTGATCTTCAACTCACATTAGGAACGAAGGAAGGATTCAAGACAGGAAGGGTCACGTTTACTGTAGCCGAGTTTCCCTCCCCTTATAATATCATCTTGGGCAGACCAACGCTTCACAAATGGGACATACTAATGTCCACCAAACACCAAAAGATGAAGATGATTGGACACCTCGGCCGAGTCATTACAATCTGTGGTGATCAAAAGGAATCCAGACAGTGCTATTATAATACAGTCCGGGAAACTGAAGGCGGCCCATCCTCCCCACCTCGGATAAGGCAAGGAGATTCGGCAGAACAACGAATCAAGAAACATTCATCCTGAAAGCCGGTCAATCTTATGGAGCTGGATATGCGACATATTGAAGAATGGAGGCCAGAACCGGTAGACGAGCTTGAAGACATTCAGATCGGGAGCTTCCCAGAACAAATTACAAAAATAGGCAAACAGTGTGATCTAGAAACCAAAGGCAAATTAATCCAATGCCTGAGGGAGAACCAAGACATATTTTCCTGGAAAGCTTCTGAGATTCCCGGGATCAAACCTACTTTTTGTTGCCACAAGCGAGCAATGTATCCCGGTTCTAAGCTGGTGGCGCAGAAGAATAGGAAGCTAGGTCCGAATAGAAGGCAAGCTCTGGAGAAGCATATTAAGGAATTTCTAGAAGCCGGATTCATAAGAGACATACAACACACCACATGGCTTTCCAATGTAGTGATGGTGAAAAAGTCCAATGGGGAATGGTGAGTCTGTGTTGATTACACAGATTTGAATAAAGTTTGTCTTAAGGATTCATACCCGATGCCGAGCATTAATCAACTCGTAGATAATTCTGCCGGATTCCAGTTGTTATCATTCATGGACGCTTACTCGGGATACAATCAGATACCCATGTACCCGGATGATCAGGAGAAAATGGCATTCCAGGGTGTCGAAGCAAATTATTGTTATGACGTAATGCCTTTCGGATTAAAAAACGTCAGAGCGACTTATCAATGAATGATGAACAAAGTTTTCGCCGATCAGATTGGGCGAAATATTGAGGTCTACATTGATGACATGATCACAAAGACAACGGCAAGTGGAAATCATATCCAGGATTTAGAAGAAACCTTCCACAAACTAAGGCAGCACAACATACGCTTGAATCCGTTGAAGTGTGCTTTCGGAGTGAAGGCCGGGAAGTTCTTAGGATTCATGCTGACTCACTGGGGAATAGAAGCAAACCCAGACAAGTGTAAAGTTGTGCTTGACATGCAATTTCCCGCTAACAAGCGAGAAGTCCAACAACTGACAGGAAGAATGGCTGCCCTAACACGGTTTCTCCCAAAATCCGCGGAAAGGGCCCTTCCCTTCTTTAAGCTATTAAAAAAGGAGGCCAAGGTAGGATGGAACCCAGCGTGTGAGGAAGCTTTTCAGGGGATTAAAAAATGTTTGGCTTCACCCCCAGTACTCTCGAAACCAAACCCCGGAGAAACACTTATCTTGTATCTCTCAGTTGGAGACGAAACCATAAGTGCCGTTCTAGTCAGAGAAGTAGGCAAATCTCAGTCGTCGATATATTTTGTGAGCCGAGCTCTCAAGAACTCGAAGTTACGATACCAGAAGCTCGAGAAGGTGGCTTTCGCTCTGCTCACAATGGCTAAAAGGCTTCGCCCGTATTTCCAAAGCCATACCATCATCGTGAGAACAAATCAACCCATCCGGCAGGTAATACACAAGCCGGATTTGGCGGGAAGAATGATGAATTGGGCTATCCAGTTATCCGAGTTTGATATCAAATATGAAGCCCGCCACGCAATCAAGTCTCAAGCTCTCGCCAATTTCATGGTAGAGATGACCTCGACATCTTTCACCCAACAGGAAAACACGGTGTGGAAGGTATATGTTGACGGCTCGTCCAATTCCAAGGGAAGTGGAGCCGGGATTATTGTCGAGAATCCCGAAGGCGTATCACTCGAACAATCGCTGCAACTTAATTTTTCAATGTCCAATAATCAAGCGGAATACGAAGCATTGATTGCCGGGCTAAAACGGGTTAGAGAACAGGGAGCATTGAAAGTCAATGTCTTTACTGATTCACAACTTGTCTCAGCACAAATTGAAGGAAGGTATCAAACCAAGGGTCCCTTATTAGCAAAATATCTTGCTAAAGTGAAGGAAATGATAGCCGAGTTTGATACAGTTACTGTCACCCATATTCCGAGGGAAGAGAATGCACGACACCATGGCCTTTTTACAAATGGGGAATGGACCTTTTAGGACCATTTAAAGCGACGGAAGGTCAGATGAAATGGCTAATAGTAGCTGTCGACTACTTTACCAAATGGATTGAGGCTGAGCCCTTAGCCACTATCACCTCGGCCTGTGTTCAGAAATTCTTTGAGTGTAGCATAATAGCGAGATTTGGAATTTTGGTGGAAATTGTCACCGACAACGGGACATAATTCACGGACAAAAAGTTCCAAGAAATGATGGTGGGACTCCACATTAAACATCACTTTTCGTCGGTAGAGCATCCATAGTCTAATGGCCAAGCAGAAGCAGCAAACAAAGTTATTATGGACGGGTTGAAGAAACGACTACAAGAAGCTGGCCCAAACTGAGTTGAACAGCTTTACTACGTCTTATGGGCATATAGAACCACGGCCCAAACAGCCACCCAAGAGACTCCGTTCAGAATGACGTACGGTTGTGAGGCCATGATACCTATGGAAATCGATCAACCTTCGTGGAGAAGGCAAAAGTCGTAGACAGACAATAATACAGCATTAGCCGCCGAGCTAGATCTGATAGAAGAAGTCCGGACTGCGGCACATCGCTGAGATTTACGCATGAAGCAGATCTTGGCCCAGAGATTTAATAAAAAGGTGAAGCTGAGGTCCTTTGAAAAAGGTGATCTTGTGTTACGGCCGACAGATATCGGAAATAAGAATGCCCGAGATGGGAAACTAGCACCAAATTGGGAGGGTCCATACCGCATCACTCAAAATTTGGGACAAGGAGCCTACATACTAGAAACTTTGGAAGGGAAACATGTCAAGCGGATGTGGAATGCTGACAAGTTAAAGATATACTACAGCTAAAAGCGTGCAGCCGTGATAAATCCATGTGTTTCCCTTTAATTGACTTCGAGTCCGTCATAGGGATCATGGATTAATGTTTTCACCATGTGTTTCCCTTTAATTGACTTTGAGTCCGTCATAGGGATCATGGATTAATGTTTTCACCATGTGTTTCCCTTTAATTGACCTAGAGTCCGCCATAGGGATCATGGTTTAATACTTTCACCATGTGTTTCCCTTTAATTGACTTTGAGTCCATCTTAGGGATCATGGATTAATTTTGTCCGTGTGTTTCTCCTTAATTGACTTCGTCTTTCATGGGGATCACGGAATAATATTTTCATATGTTTCTCATTTATTATGTAGTTGGGAATGTAATGCCCGTGCAAGTCTTTCATTGAGATCATGAAATCTATGTAATCTTCGAAGAATATTAATAAAAATCCTTGTTATAAGGAAGTTATATATTGTGCACAAGTTATAAGGGCCTAGTCGTTGTTATGTATTAGCTCAGCCCTGATCACGCCGACATAACTATTTACTCATGGATGAATGATCGGTTATACCGAACGAATTACATCCATTGATTAATGTTATGAAATGCATTAACAGTTGCTAGGACGGGGACTCAGTTCCAGTATACGACATTCAAATTCCAACTAGTAATTCGGGTACGATAAATACTTGGCCGTTGGATCCAACTTAATATATTGAACATGCAAGCACATAAAGCAGATATAAGAAAAGCAAAATGCATTAACGATAGAAAATTGTTCGAAATATTCAGAAAGAAAAATTGTTCCGAGCTACCAAACATTACAAATCAAACCGGCATTCTAGCCCTTCATAATTATATCTACTCGCCAACAACCACTTCAGGATCTTCAGCCGGGGAGACTACTTCTGGAGGGACGTATGGGATGAGTTTGCCATCTTCAATATAAGCCCAGCAGAGAATCCCTTCTAGATTTAGGGTTGTTCCTGAGTTCAAATATTGAATTTGTTCTATAGCGTTTGCAAAAGCATCCTCGGCAACTGACCCCAGCATCTTTCTTGGCAAGCAGGGCCTCCTGTTGAGATTTCTCATAAAGAATCCTCAAACCAGCAAGATCTCGATCCAAGGAAGAAGCTTCATCCCGAGCCTTGCTAACTTCGGCCATGGCAGCATCAGAGGAAGCTTTGAAGAAATCAGCGTCCCTCTTCGCCGCCCGAAGTTCAACACGGAGAGAAGAGAGACCCTCATTCACAACTGCCAGATCTCGGTGGGAAGTGGCGAGCTCTTCCCTCAGCTTCTTGCTCTCTTCAGCTAGCCTCTTGTTGTCATCCTTCATCTTGAGGTTGTCATTTTTAATCTTGATATACCGAGCTTTTAAGGACACTAAGCTCGGCACAAGAGTAGCACATCTGAAAGCTTGGAGATGAAGCTGGTCGAGCTCCTGAAGATCTTCATCGAAAAAGGGAGTCGAGTCCGAGAAATGTTTAGGAGCCTTGGTATATGGGAAAAGGTCTTCAACTCCTTTTTCCCAAAGGAATCCTAGAGATAATGTGGAATCAGCTGGGGCGGCAGAAGGAGCAGCAGTAACACTGGTCGAGGGCTCAGTAGTTAAGTCCTCAATAATAATTGGGGTGGGAGCAACGGGAATTTCCTGGTTCCCGAGTCCAGCCGCGGACATAGTTTCAGCCCCAGCTGCAGGTGTAGCCTCGCCTGTTTCCAACGTCTTTTTAGGGCCACTGATGGCCGTTGTATCACCCCGGCGTTTTTTGTTACTCTCTGCCGGCATTCTTTCAATGTATCGGTGACGACCACTAGTCGTTTTCTTTGGAGGACGGTGCACGAGGTCGGCAGCGGGATCTTCCATATCGGCAGCTGCGAAACAAATAAGTTTAATGACCAGAAAAGAAGGTAAAATATGAAGTTTTTTAAACATTTAATAAACCTTGAGCTTCTCGGTATAGGTTAATTTGGATGAGCGTCGATGCTTCTATATCGGAAAGGTTACACTCATTAACGCGATAAGACGCAGGAGGATTGATGTGGTGTTCCTGGGTCCAATAGAGTGGAAATTTCCACTCAACACTGGGTGATTTTGGACCCCGGAGGAAAAATGGTTGTTTGCCGACTTTGGCTGCAACCTTGAAGAAATTGTTTTTGAAATTTTTGAAAGAATCAGTAAAGATAGGGAACAAATGACGACCAGGGCAGCTCCACAAAGAAATCCATCCCTTCCGAGTTGAGGATTCTCGGCCAGTATGGCCGGTTTGAACATTAAAAAAGTATAAGAAAAGAGAAATGGTGCAAGGTATATATAATTCCGTACACAAATCCTCGAAGGATTTTACAAAAGCCCAGCTGTTGGGATGTAATTGGGATGGAGCCAAGTGAACATAATTTAAAACCTCCATTTCGAAATCCGATAGCGGAAACCGGATTCCTAAACGTGTCACCACACCCTTACAAAAGAAAAAATAGTTAGGCTCACCCTTCCTAGCACATGAGCAGATGGGCTCGTCTGAGTCAGGAGGGCGGATGGAAAATTCATCCTGATTGCCTATGGGGAGTGCTGCTATATCCCCTGGGGTCAAGATAGAAGAAGTACGAAGTACTTCGTGTGTAACCCAAGGAAACCTAGTGACTAGAAGGGGAGAAGGGTCGTCGGGTTGGGATCCTGCTGACCGAGATTCGTCAACCATTTCCAAGGATGGGGTATCCATAACCTACGACAAAATAAAAAAGTGATAGTTAGTAGAGAATACCTGGAGGGGTAGCTGAAAGATGAATTGAAGGAATAGTCTGCACCGAGTTGAGATAAGAAGAAGTCGGCATTATGACTCCAGCATCTGTCGATAGCGGCCGAGAGACTCTAGCCGTCGCAGGAATGGCCTTTCGGACCGGATTATAATGACATGACTCGAGGATCTCACCGGATCGCTCATAGTGTCTGATGTGGACACAAGAATGAAACTCGTCCATACACTTTGAATAGGGCTCAAAGTGAATCTCATAAGTGGGTTCTAAAGATTCTAAGTTGATAATACGAGAAGACTTTGTAGTTGCAGAAGAGGAACTTAAAGTTGCTGACATATTTCTAGAAGACCTTATATCCTTAGAGGAACGAAAATCCCTCGAAGAATGTTTAAATTCAGATTTACCAAAAGAAGTTTGTTCACGAGCCCTATCAGCCAAAGTTTCTGATGGGCTCGTTTTACTGTGATCTGGTCCTATGCGAATACCCTTACGAGTGTGAGGAAGACTAGAATGGGATTTCTTCGAAACCCCTGAACCCCCAGAAGTTTTTAACAAATCCTTTTTCTTTTCCTCATCAGAAAGAAGAAGACCCCAAAACCAAAATGCAGACTTTGGGGGAACGCTTTTTTGAACAAATGCTTCCTCTTCAGGAGTAAGCTTCATGGTAATATCGAAAGAGAAAATGGAAGAAGAAGGAACCTAAAGCAGAATACCTAATTTAGGGAAGCAAAAAACTCGTATAAAGAACAGAAGAAATGTGAAAGGAAGAACAAAAATTGAATGCAAGAAATTGAAGACAGAAATGCAGTAAATACCTGAAAGCTTCGAAGGGTTTGGAACTTCAGAAAATGTTCAAAACAGAGAAGGTTTGACAGAAAGAATGGACACAAGAACGCAAATGAGGAAGAATGAAGACAAATGGGGGGTCTAAGGAAGTTGAAATGCAAATAACCGCCCAAAAACCGTTGATGAAACGTCCCAGAAACGTAACCTCCAAGATACGATCAGTCATTAAGGGTATAAATGACCTTTTCCATGTTATGCGAGGGGCAAATTAGGAAGAAAATTTCAACCTCATGATGAAGGCATGAGGAATAGAAGCGGTGCATTAAATGATATGAGCAGGACTTAAAAATGAAAAGACAACCGGCAGTTTTCTCCAAACAGGAACCTCAGAACAAACCAGAAGATTGAAAGCTGGGATCGCTGATCATGATCATAAAATTTTCATCCCGAACGAAGGACGTATACCTCGGCAGTTCTAATAAAAGGACAAGATGAATCTCGGCTTCGGTTTCGGTTATAGAATTTGTACAAAGCAAAAACTTGTCACTTTCCGATAACCATAGTCCAAGTCACCGATGAAAAGACAAGAGACAGCTCGACAATGGTTGGAAACGTCTTGAACAAGCTTTGAGAGTTGGGTTAACTACCTCAGCATAGGGCAAGCAATAACAACCCACTTCGGCTCGAAATTCTGGGATTCAGCATACGAACCTATCCACTGATACATCCCGGTCATCCAGAGTACTAGATAACTGGGCTGGGGGGCATCTGTTACGGATAAATAAAGATAGGCCCATTTATCTTATTCAAATATTCAAACTCTCAGTAACCCAATATCTTATCCATCAAATGATAGAATATATCAACAAATATATCAACAGAAATATATAATAAAGATAATGGGCTTCAACTACCTCCAGGGTCCAGGTCAATATCCTATAAATATAACATCCTCCATGAAGAAAGGTACACACAATTCTGGCTCTCTCTTTTCCATACACACAGCACACACTGCACATCACTTGTGTTGTGTATTCTGTGGAGATCTTCTTCCTTGAACTGCTTCAACATCATAAGCATTTTCAAGAGAGAGAGAGTCTGATCCCATATTAATTATCTAGCAATTACTGTTGAACATTTCTGTTCTCTTTGAGCAGAACACATTTAAAGAAATATCTTGGAACAAAAGGGAAAGGGAGTTATATCTATCAATGAAAGAAAGTGTAACTAACAAGAGCCCCCATATTTTAGACTCGTAAAAAAAATTGTAATTATTTTTTAAACAAAAAAAGTGACTGGCAAAAAGATTTAACACATAATTCTCTTATTTAAAGTAAACAAAAAAAAAATCTCTTAAAATTTACTTTTAAACCTCACTTATTGTTGGATTGACCCAAAGACAAGTACCCTTGTTCTAAAGCTTTTATTTCGGCTTCCATTACTAAAAGTACCAATGACTCAGGAACTAAAGCTTCTCTTCTTTTCTTATATAAAAATTCTCATTCTTACTCACTTTTTTGTTGCTGGTTCAACAGATGATTTGGTAAAAATTTCCATTATCCTATATTATCACCCATGATCACTATTTCTCTTTCGATTTGGATATAGATTTCATTTGGTCACTTATAATTTTCTAGCCCTGCACTTTCATTTTTCTACTCTTTTGATTTTGTCTTCCTTACTGTTAAGATATGCAATCAAAAGATTTGTGGTATTGATTCATTTGGCATAATTTTTCACCTGACTATGTTCTTACCGATGAGAGTTTTTTTATGGATAAATATTAGTTTGTTTGTTTTTGTTAGAAATATCAATGAGAAATTCAAACTCTTTTCTTCTTCCTTCACCCTTAAGTACCCCTTTCCAACTATTAGGCTAATTTGTATCTCCAAAAATCATGTGTTTTATTACATTTGGGTTGTTTCTTCCTATTATTGTTATTTTTTCAATTAATTCATTATTGATTCGTTTTTTTCTTCTAAAACTTTTATTTTACCTTCCATTATTGCACATGTGTTAATGATTCATATTGAATTGAATTAATTTACATAATTAGCTGAAATGTTTCAGTATTATGGCTATTTTTCATTAGAAAAAGTGAGTGAAAGATAAAAATTAATAATGTAGCAGAGTTATCGTCACTTTTTGCGAGTCTAATGGTAGTAGTTTTTTTATTTATTATTAGCAATGATAAAAATATATATAAATGAACCGGGTATAAGAGGTATCCAGCCAAACTTACAAAAACAAGGGCCCCAAGCCAGAGTCAACCCTCCAAAGGTTACACCTAATGTAGCATGCTTACAATGACAATATTTAGTAACCCTTGACACAACTAGAAACACCTTGAACGGAAGTAGCTTTAAAATAACTGAGTTGAACAATTGCTTCAATAAATAATTTACATTTTCAATTTTTTCCCCTTTCACTTGATCCTTAATTAGTTCATTAATATAAGAACAGTACAGTGCATTTCCAACTCCCTTTCTCATGTACTTTGCCTTTTCCTAGCAACTTTTTTCAAACTCTCTGAATCTCTTTTCCTAGCAAGTTGCTTGTGATACCCTTTGCCTCAACAATGGTTTCTAGTCTATTTTCTCTATTTCATATTTTTTTAGTCTAGTACAGATGTTATGGTTTCCAATGATGTTTTGGATATTCTGGAAATCTAACTTTGTTATAATATATTATATAGATTCTCAGACTTTTCAACCTTGTATTATTATCTTCATATTCCTTTGGAACAATTTTTTCGGAAGGTTTTTTTCTACGTAGTCGATGTCTTAAAAGGCATTCTTGCGTGGATATGTCTTTCTTTTAACCAATGAAACATAGGATCAAGTCATATAGAGTTAGAGTAAGTGGGCATTTGTGTTTGATATCACTACTTGAAAAGGGTGATATTAGATCGATTCTTAAAGAACTTATGTACAAAATGAACTAATGACATTTTGAGGGAGAAAAAAAAACTGACATACTGCATCAGTTTTTTGAACCAATGTAAGATGTAAATGAGAATGATGAATCAGAAAACAGATAGATAATGATCATAAAAAGAATAATATCTTTGCAGAAACTGGACTATCATACTGCTGCTTCCTTAATAAAATTAACTATGCCATAATTGTTGATGTTTCTTGAAAGTAATATTTACAGGTTGGTCCAAATATACAACTTAGATCACCGATTTCCTTACAAACAAACACAAATCAATAGTTTGCAAGGCAAGCAAGTTATTGAATAAATTTACTGTTTCTAGAAGCTTTTGATGTTAGCTGAACATGTAATATGTTTCTTGTGAACCATGCAGATTTTTCGGAGTTCCTACATGTCCACATATTTATTTGATTATAATAATAAACTAGTAAGCCAAATTCTACTTCCCCTCCATATAGTAATGTTTGCTTCGGACAAGCTACTAATATATTGCTATATAAAGAGCATATCCAATGATGCACCTAAGTGGAGTTACTTAACTCTGTATTTTGTAAATTTTATATTAGTTTTATTATAACCAATCTTTTTTTTACGGATAAAAAAAAAGAAATTTTTATCCTATTTTTAATAATTTATTCAACTTATTTATGGAATTATCTCCTTATTGGTGTAACCAGAAGGATAACTAAACAAGCACAAGTTATCCAAATTTATTTTTGGGAACTACTATTACACTATCAGAAATGCTAATGGCACTACTCATGTGGGTTGTGTTTCACATTATTATGAAATTACCCTTCTGATGGAAACACGATTCCATTGCACACTTGTACAACAGAATCGTATTTCTATTTGCATATATAGGGGGTGAAAACTAAATAGAACAATGAAAACATGATTTTGTTGTGTAACACCTCAATTTCGAATATGAAGATATTACTTGAAAATCCTTTAATTTAATTTATTTTTGAAATACATGTCCCTAATTATAATTTCTACTTCCAATTGGTAAAACATCTTTGTTTCTTTTTTTAAAACACGACATTTGGAAAACTATAAACTTTGACATAAAATTGAATAAATGCAGATATAAATAACGTAGTCTCGATACATAAATAATGTAACATAAGCAATGTCACAGGAAAATAAATATGGATATAACCCATAAGTGTCTAAAAGTAAGTGAAATAAGTTACGCATAACTGCTACAACAAAATATTTCCACTCGAAGAAGCTATCTCTCAAAATACATAAAAATAAGCAAAAGGAACCTTAGACCAGAGTAGGCCACTACCATATTAGAAGTATTGAACTACGTTTAAGACATGTTCTCATGAAGATTGTCACACTCCTCCTCAGAAAAAGGCTCTAACTGCCACATAGTTCTTTGTACTCCTCAATCTCCTCGGATATCATATTCGAATGGTCTCCTCTATCCTTGATAACTTTAGTTATGCTCACTAGCCCCATGCGGTAGCTAAGAGCATTGCCCAGTTAGGGGTGAGTCATCGGCTCCTTAAAACACCTCAAACAAATAAAGAAATACAATCTAGTTAACCACTACGTGTGGTTTTTTTAGGCAAACAACACTCTTGAGATCCTAAAAGTGCATAACTAGCACACTTCTCACATATTAGGGCCTAACCTTTGTTGCCAAGACTCAAGGTCTTGAGGGTCTTATACAATTATGTGGATGATTGATTGAGTATTTTTAGTTTAATGTTTTTCTATTCTTCTTAGCTTATTTGACTTCTCTTGGAATTTTATTTTCCCATTCTAATTCAGTTTTTGCCTTACGCAAACAAGTGGGCTTAATTGATAATTGTTGCTTATTTTTGAAATTTTTGCTTACTTGACCTATCTTCCTTGTGCAGGACCTAGAGAGATCTAAAGAACTCCAAATGGCGCATATGAGTAGTCCCTGCAAAGATAAGAAAAAAATATACAATTTTTTCAGAGATAAGCCGAGACCAATTCTGTCATTTTGAGGGTCATTTTAGGCTTGGAAGTCAAAATCACTACACTTGAATATTGGGGTGCGAAATTGGTGTAATTAGTAATTAGTTAGATTAGTTGGGCTTAATTATGGCCCATCCTTTCCTACTGACTCAGTCACTATATTTTAGTGATTTTAGTTATTTGGATAGACACACTTCATTTTAGCACAAACATATTTTATACTAACTTTTAGAAGTTTTTAGAATTAAAACTCTTTCTCTTATTTTCTCTCAACTGTTCTTCATTGTTCTTCATTTTCATTTCTGTTCTTCCATTTTCTTGCACTAATTTCGTGGAGCTTTCATTGATGATGATCATGGAAGGCTAAACAATCAATCAATCCAAGGATCCAAGCCCAAGCAAGGAGAATTTAAGTTCTGGTTTGGTATTTCAAATTCTGTTTGAATGTTCACTTTCTTCTTCAATCCTCTATTCAATTTTCATGATTATGAATGTGTTTAGGATTGAAAACGGATTAGTTTATGGATTCATTTCTTAATTTCGAATTTTAATCACAAATTATTTGGATGATATTTCAATTAGGTTTGTGATTTCAATTAATTTAGGGGTTAATTCGATTGAACTGCTTCTAATGAAATTGAATGAACTTTCATAATAAATCATTATCTGAGAACTATGATAATTCGTATTGCTTGGTTTGGTGAATTAGATTGATGCTTTTTAATTTGTTTTAGAATACCTTTTATCAATTTTGTTAGTTTCTATTTTGCTACGTTTTTCTGCAATTTTCATTTATCGCATGCAAACTGTTCGATAAAAATCCCCATATTATTTACTAGTGAATTGAAGTTAGAACCATATTGATTCTGTCTCTGAGTCGACCTAGGTTAATCCTGTGCTACAGAATTAGTGTAGTTTAATTGTTTTGAAGTGATACGACATCGGTTATCAATGATAGTTGAGAGTGACCGCCACATACGAATACAATGTATACTGATCCCCAAGCTCTCAACTCAAAAAGCATAGTCTCGAAGCCTGTCAAGAATAGAAAAGTGAGGCCTATGAGTTCCCCGAGCCAAATGAGTGCACCAAATGTCAGGTAGTCACTACTTGTTAATTCCCCTAAGTTCTTCAAACTTCTTTGTCCACTATACCCCAGTGTATATTTGTCTATCATCCACTTTCTTAATGTAATCTCACCTTCTCGTAGATGAAATAGAACCATCGGTTCCTTATGCTCCATCCAGTTCTCTTGACTTTTGCCATCGCATCGCATGAGAAGCCCTCATGCCAGAAACATCAACAATCTCGTACATTGAAACAAACAAAAGAGAGAGATAGACGAGAGTCAAGCCTACTTACTACTCTCAGGGAACCAATCATGTTCGTAGAAACCACTTGTCACACAAAATATCTGACAATAAAACGACTGTAACTACAACCATCTAACAATCATAACAAACAATTTGCCAAAGGTCAGACACCCCCGGACCAAAACCACAATGCATACAGACAAAATAGCAATATTTATATACATAGCAGATGTAAGTTCGAACACCATAGGCCAGAGCTCACACTCTGGCGATCTTACCATTCAACAATAACAATAATTATATCTATGCATCTCAATAATCCTATTAGTAGAGAACTATAACAATTTAGGACATACAATAGTTGTAACACCCTGAAATTTCGGTAACTTAAAATATATGTGTGATTTATTCCTTGTATGATTTGATTAATTTATTAATTAGGATTAGTTGAAATATTATGTGAATAATCCATGTGCAATTACTTGATATAGAGGTTAAGTTATGTGGAGTTTGTTTGAGATGCGCTGTATTTGAGTGATTACGAGTTTGACCCGAAACCTGTTTTACTAAAATCATCATTGTGAATTGGGTAATCGTTGGATTGTCTTAAAATTTTAAATTAAGATTTATAATCTACATATGTAAGTTTTGACCGTTGAAATTAATTTTTCACTAAAGCAGAAAATTCTAGAATTGGGTCAACTCGCCCAGGCGAGTTTTGCAAGCATTTTTGGTCGCTTGGGCGAGTGTAGGCGGTGCTGAATACGTTTTTAAGCTTCTAAGTCACGAAAATGGAGGTTCTTCCTCCTCCAAACAGATCCAAGCCCCCCACCACCCTCCTCCACCACCCATAGCCATCAGAGACACCCACGAGCCCCGTTGCTTGCCACGAGACCCTGGCACGGAGAGGAACCCTTTAATCGGAGTGGAATCTTCGAAACTCTTCCTGAAGTTTCGGTAGAGAACGAAGCTCCCAATCCTCCTTTCTTGGTTTTCTTGAGGTAATCTTAGTTTCTTTTGTCTTCTTCTAGCTAGTTTAAGCTTCTCTTGATATCTCTTATGATTCGGGTACCGTTATTGGCTGTTTCTATACTTCCTTTGATAATCCTTTGAAAATGAGATGTTGTAAAAGTATCCTTTTTATGAAATTGATATCATTTCTGTGATCCTGGTTGAACCCTGGTCACATTGGTGTGATCGGAATTTCAAAATAATGTCTTTTGATGTGGACTCTCAAAACACCATTTTAGCCTCTTTTTAGATTTGAGTGGGTATTTGACCACAAATGTTAATGTTGATCTTACCTTGGAAATCTATATTAAATTGTCTTCGATTTGGTATATAGAGCTCTGCGTTTGGACGAAAACACGCGTATTAAAGGATCTCCAAAACAACACTGTGAGGTTTTAACAGGAGAACTCCTAGTTAGGTAAGGGGAGTTTGTTATTTAATTATAGTTTAGATACCATAGTTGGGGGCCAGGGAGTCCAACTATGAAGATATCTGCCTGTCCCTGCTGTGTGCTGGTTTTCAAGAAAAACTATGTTTTTAACTAATGGGATGCGATGTATTTATGATTGATGTGTGTTTGTCCCTGTGTGTGTGCTTGTTTTCAAGACAAATGATGTTTTTAACTAATAGGATGCGGTGTATTTATTACTAATGTTGTAGATGACAGTGAAATTGAGATACCATGGAAATGATTGATGATGTTTACATGATTTGTGATGATTTGGATGAGGTGATGCTTATGTGATTGGTGATGTCTGAATGAAATAATGTTCCAATGAGATATATGTTTATTGGGTTAATGATATTGTTATTGTGATGATTGGATTTTTGGGAAAAGTCTTAATTACAGAGGAGACTCTGCCCAAATTTTTATAATACGTTTTCTTATTTAATTCTTTATTAAATTTTTAAATGGGCATAAAAGTGTGTTTTATATATTGTAGTCCTCCTCTTTAATTTAGAATTCTCCTAAGAATATCAGTCTTGTTATATGATGAATTGTGAATGTATGAACTTTGGGTTGCCTGAAGACCTGGGGAATGTGAATCTCAGGCATATGTATTATGTATAGATGTGAAATGTGATTGCTTGTGATGTCTAATATGCGTTTAGCATATGAGGTTTTCCTAAGCCTTTTAGAGCATGAGTTGAACATTAAGCATGGATAATTACCCTCTTTGTGCATGATGTGAGCTAATGTAATGAATTGCCAGGAACTCGATCAAAGGTGCCAAGAATGAGCAGAAATCAGAAGAAAAGGACAAGGCTTGGAAAAGACTCTGGCGCCAAGAGCGCCATAAGCACTGAAAGTTGGCGCCTGGAGCGCCAAGTCCACGCCTTCAGCGCCATCAACCCTGGAACCTGGTGCCATCAGCGCTAGGCTGGCGCCAAGAGCGCCAAATCCACTGGCATCCAGCGCCAAGAG
>QARZ01040005.1:15868-44409 GCA_013407115.1 Glycine latifolia | reverse complement strand
ATCCTCGTGGGACGATAACTCTACTTTATCACTTTATTACTTGGAACGATCGGTATACTTGCCGAACGCGCAACAATGTCGTTGATGATATTGAAATTGAGATGCAATTGATGTAGTTAATGATGTTTAAATGAGATGATGTTGACGTGGTTGATGATGTTGAAATGAGATAATATTGATATGCATGAAGACGATATTGAGATGATATGATGTTGAGGTTGATAATGACATTGATGAGAGATAATGTTGATGTGAACAATGTCATTGTGTGTGGATATACATGGATACCCATCAGGGGTGTATGACGGGTTATCCTTGCGAGGAAGGATTTGTTCCTAGCCAGGTCATACATTGATGGTGCCCATGGTTGTAGGCTGTGTATGTACACTTGGGATGCAATGACCGGTTGGTTACCCTTGCGAGGATGGATTTGTTCCAAGCCACGATCAGCGCATCGGTAAGCCCACATTAGTTTGTTATGTATGTACATGGGGGGTGCATGGCGGGTTACCCTTGCGAGGAAGGATTTGTTCCTAGCCAGGTCATGCATTGATGATGCCCATGTTTCATACTTCATTTGTATGTGTGGAAATAGAATGAAGGCACTCGCGTACCTGTGTGTTTCAGTGGGCTGAGAACACAGGTACTATGGGGTCATCAGGTTTGGAATTCCTTTGCGACGCTGGCTGATCACCGGGTGGGGGAATGGCCAGTGCACGACAGGGTGACCCTGATAAACGGTGAATCATTTTTCCTGTGAGAGGCTATTTCCGGTGATGGTACCACATTGCATGCTGATAGATGACTCAGGTGCATGCATCATTCTACGCATGATTGTTTGAGATGTGAAATGCATTGGATGATTGGTTTGTTGAGTGTGTATTGGAATCATGGATTTTTGTTAATGATTGTGGTGGGTAATATTGTTTCCTTCCCAATTGCTGTTATCTGATATTTGTTGGTTTTTATATAATAAACTCACCCTTGCATTTGTTGTACCGTGTGGTTGGTACTTGTGATGATCGCGAACTTTCGTTCGTGGGAGCAGATAAGCAGCAGTAGGTGACTTTGGAGGGAGATCTTCTTTTTGGTTGGAGCCGCCAAGCCGACGTGATGATGTTGGATTCCTTTTTGGAGAAAGAGTTGTGTTTTGTTAATCAACTCTCTCTTAGTTAGTCTTTGGCTTTTTGTTGATATGTAATTTTAGGTGTATATACACGTAAAGCTAAAGGAAGTTCTGACATGTGGATGACATGTACTAATTTAATATATATATATAGTGTGTTTAAATATGTAATTGTAATAGTGTTTGATAATTGTATTATCGCGAAAAATTTACCATCATTTTCATAATCAAATTAATGAAGTTTTTATTAAAAATTGAAGTTGCACGATTAAGAGTTAGTGATATCGTAGCGACGAGGCAGGTCGTTACAATAGTCATCAGGTTTTGCAATCTACCTTAGCAATAATCTAGAAAATTAATCAACATTTCCAGAATAAATAATCCTAAGATAACTTTATCTAGAGGAAAAAATTACTATGATACGTCGTCTACTATCTGAAATGACCATGCTGTTTAGTTTGTCAGTTCTTCTCCTAAACTTATTTTCAATTTTCTAGGTGTTCCGAGAATCATTTTTTCATGAATTTTATATGTTACACTATATTTTCACACCTAAAAAACTCATTTTTGAAGTCAAAAATTTAAGTAAAACAGTCCATATAGCCATAACAACCAGTTTTATTTTGTGACAACTTAGTCCAAAAAGAAAAATCCTTAAACTAGCTATGTTCATACCTTTTACTAGAAAACTCTGATTTCGGTGAAATTTAAGGCTAACCCTAGGTTTTGACACCCAAAGAACCCATTTTTAACCTTAAAATTTCAAGAAAGACAACACATCATATAGTTTCATCCAAGGAAGTAGCTACGAATTTTAGAACATCAAAACAACATGCAATGAAGCTTAGCTTCCATAGACAACAAGATTAAGGTTCAAGAATTGGAGGAACCCCCTTAACTTGATGAAGCTACATGAAAATACTCAGATGAACAAGGAACTCAGATCATTGATGTCTCAAGCTTCTAAGAATGAGAAATGAAATATTGGAACCAAGAATGAGAAGCTTGGATGAATTTGGTAAGGAAAACAAGAAGAGAAAGAAGATTACGAGCCTCTTACCAAATCTTTGAGGGAAGGAGCTTCAAGACCACTTGTATGAAGCTTGGAAGAAGAAGAAAAAGAAATGGACTCCTCTTCTCTTGATGAACTCGTGCAATAATGGAGAATGAAGGGTTCCAAGTTTGATTTTTGGAGAAACAAGGAGATAAGGCTTAAGGCTTTAAGTTGACAAGATTGAATTGAAAACATGAATGAATATTTGATAACCATGCTCAATGTGAAAAGCCTTCCAATTTGTGTGCATTTTACCTTTTGAAATTTTAGCCATAAATGACTAAAGTAGACTTAACCAAAAATGGCAAAAGCCAATTTTGCTAAAATTGGTAAAACTTATCCTAATCTTCTAGATTAGTGTGATAACTTTCTAGATTATTGTGCTAACCTCCCTTGGGATATGTATACTCAGAGTGGACCTTACAAAAAGTTCATTCACAGAGACAAATTTCACTGTGACTCAGTGCAATTCTTTCATAGTTGAAAATCTAGCTCAGGCAATTTTTATTTCTCTGTCAAGCTTTACTAAACCAATTACATACATACATACATACATATATATATATATATATATATATACACACACACACACACACACACACACACTTACACATACACACACAACAAAAAATTATATAATTATAAAATATAATTATTGAAATTAAATTCATGCATGCACAAATGACACAACACAGAGTTTTCTCTGTCAGTCTGGGTTGTAATTTTTTTCAGGGTGTTACACATTATACAAGTGTGCAATGAAATCATCTTTTTGTTGTTCTATTTTTTTCCACTCCTATATGTGCAATGAAAACACAATTCCATTGTACACTTGTATGCTTATGCAATGGAATCATGTTTCTGTTGGTTATTTTTTCTAATCACAATATGTACTATGGAAACATGGTTCCATTGTATACTTGTACAACAAAATCGTATTTCCGTTGTGTAATTTTGGCAGTCAGCACATATGGCCGAATAAGGACCTCAACCTAAATTACAACACAATATGCATGTCTAACAACAATTAACAAACTGTATAGTCTACATTATAGGACCAGAAACATTAGCTATTGAGTTTTACCAAGTCTAAAATGAATACACATAACAATACTTAATATAAGAGCATTTAAGTAAAACTAATCCTAATGTCTACTACATATTGAGATCCTATAGGAATAAAAAACTAATGAGTTGAATTCTTTCATGAGTTGTAGGTACAACCTCTACCATGAACGAACTTTACGTGTGCAGTATGTACTCCATTATGGTGAAGTAAGAGGTATAGAACAATTGTCCTTCAAATACAACAATGTTATCATACAAAGGGTATAGTTGAGTTAGTGAACAAATAAATATATGCTTACAATACTAAAAAGTCTTTGATGTGTTACAGATGGAGTCGAACTACTGAGCAAAAAGAAAGTCAAAATTTGCAACATAGATAAGGAAACCAAGACAACATTATACCAACGAGTAATGACATAACCCCCCATGTTGGGAATTGTCATCCATTTGTTAATGGATATTGTTAGGGCAGTCTCTACATACAAAGAGCCTATTAATTTAACTAATTTTTTTTTTGTGCCAAACAACCCAAGATATAAAGAATGTCATGTTTGAAGTTCCTAAATCAAGTCTTGATGAATTATAGCCTAGGATTCCTCACCCTGACCTATTAAAGCTATAATTGCCTTGTAACCACAAATTCCATCAGGTCTCACATCAATAATATTTAGGATGTAATGTGGCATGGATTGGGACATTCATCCATATAATGGTCTTTTTCCCTTTCTTTTTGTTACTAACATCTTTGGAGCCACACTTAGAGTTCTTGAACTACCAACCATTGTGCTCATTTCATCGAATCATTCCCAGATTGAAGATGCATGTTTAGTAGATTTCACAAACTTTGATGCACCCTTTGTTTTTACCTTCTATAGAGAAGGAGATATTGAAGTGGTATCTAGAAATGCAAGTTCATGGACCTTATTCTTCAATGTTTGAACATATGTGAGAGTTAAGTCCCCCAAGAATCACTTGTGTTATTTGTATAACATCTTCCAATGCACATGATTGGACTTCAAGGGTATAACAAGTGATATGGCTATACCTAGCAAGTTCACAGGCACGTAGACCCTGAGTAGTTCTAAGTGTGTAGCCATAAGCAGAATTGCCAACACCAATGGTGGCAGAGCACTTAAACTCATCGAAGATTAAATTTTATGCTTGTGTTGATACAAAACCTCATATTTTCTTGTAAAATGGTGTTTAAACATGTGGTCAACCACATCGTTTCCTTTTTGAAACAACGTCATAAGTTCAATATTTTGCAATATAAGCATGTTATTCATTTGCATCCCAACAAGTACACAAATCTCCCATGCTATCACAAAGAAACCTTTTCTATCTTGCATGTGCACCTTCAACCTTGCAAAGCATTTTGATGTAATGTCAACAAAAGATACATAGTAAAATGTGAAACAAGTAAGCAAGCAATTATAAGAATGTACCTATTAGTTGTTGTGTTTCCAAAATGCATAACTCGATCAATCCATGCTCATACAAACCTCTCCTTATGAGGCAACAACCATGTATAATAAACTTACTCACAAATATTGAATAATGTGCACACAAGTTTGAAAAGATTTTCAAGCATTGTTCATATAATTCTTCATGAATACATTTTACCTAACCATGTCTAAGCATCCATTACAGCCTTCCAGTTTTCTACCTAAGTCATGTGCATCTTGCATTTTTCTCTAACATTCTTAGAAATATGGAATTCACATAACAAATTGGTTGAAGAAGGAAAGACAATCTCCAATGCATTCACCAGAGCAAGATCTATGCTTTGACAATAACTTGAGGCAATACATCATCCTTCACAAACAATTATTTGACCTTACTTAAAGCCCATTCAAAATTGTCCTTCCTTTTAGATTGTAAATATGCACCCTTAGTCATGCATACTGAAGTCACACCAAAATTCTCCAACAACGGAAGGTGATATTTGTAAAGACAAATATCACAAGAAGTGGGGTTGAATTATGATTTTAAGAATTTTTAAAGCCTTTTCCATAAAAATAAGATTATTGTCTGAAGTATAATTTTGTAAGATAGATAACAATTTTTCAAATGCAAGTACAAATGATAGAGACAAATTTTGCAAAACTAAAAGATTTTTCAAATAAAATCAAATTCAAACCCTAGGTCAACTTAAAATTGAAGAGAAATAGAAAGCATGTAGGACACAAAGATTTATATTGGATCATCTCTACCTCTGAGACCACATCTAGTTCTTGGATAATCACCAAGTTTCACTAACTTCAAAAAGTTACAAGTATTTGTCATTGTCACTTCTAGCTCTACAACTCAAGCTCTACACCAAGCTTGAAATAACCCAGTATTCTTTGTTCTACCAAGCCATTGATGACTCTATACAAATCAAAAGATTTGTTGTTTGATTTTCTCACTGACTATCACTTAATCGTCTTACAAACGAATATTCAATCTAAGCACTTGGTCTTTTCTCTCAAGGTGTTCAAGGTGTTTTTGAGAGCTTTACAATCTTTACAAGAATATACAAAGAGATTTTTATAGAAAGAATTTGAATGTTAGCGCGTAGGTTTGTGTCTCATTCTTCAAAGCTTATAGTATATATAGACCTTTATCTTCAAGTGTTTCTCTTCTTTAAATGGATATAATTTTCCTTTGAGGGTTTTGTTTGATGTTTATGGTCATTGGTGTTGGATACAGGGGGAGATGGAAAAAAGATCAGGTCAAGGATGAAGCCCTTTGCTTAAAGGATTTTAGCTTTTTACATGCCTCTCAATTGAAGGCATTTGTAATTTATTAAGTTGTTCAATATTCTTATCTTGTGATCCTTGCATTGCATAAGCATAATCACATACATGCATACATGATTTTAATAAAAGCATATAAGGTTACATGTTTGCATTTAGAAAGAAATTTCTCATGGCTTAAGTTTTGAAAAATCAATTTGTGCACTGCTTTAATCGATTACCAGCTTGTGTAATCTATTAAAAAAATCCTTGAAGAACACTTTAATCAATTACAAGCAAATCGTAATCGATTACATAGCACAAAAACACAAAACATGTTTGACTTCCTTAATCAATTACCATTCACTCGTAATCGATTACACTGCCTTAATCGATTACCACTCAATTGTAATCGATTACACAGGCTTGTTTCAAAACTGAGACTGACTGACTTAATCGATTACCAGACATTTTAATCAATTACATTGTTCTTAACATTTTTCCAAATTGTCTCAAGAACACTTTAATCGATTATTTGGCATATTAATCGATTACCATAATGTATTAATCAATTACATGCAATTAAATCTGTTTTCTATATAAAGCTATTGTGTCTATGCTTTTTTAACAATTAAGAGAACTGAGTTTACGAATTATCCATTACTCCCAAGGCTTTCAAGGTCTGAGAAAAAGACTTTCTAAAGTTTCAAACATCTTGTTTCAAAACCCAAGAGACATGCATCATAGAAGATGTTACGTTAAAAACAAGATTTAACAAGAATTTTCAAGAGAGCTGGTTTTCAACTTTAGCATTCACTCAACCTGTAATTGCTTGGTAAAATTCATTCACTTATATCTGAGGATCATAAGGTTGTATCTCTCTTGAACTTATACACTGAATTGTTTTGTATCTTTTAATTCTTGTAAGCATTAAGATCAAGAGGTTTCTTTAGAGTTTTTCTAGAGTAGTGTTCTCTAGCAGAAAGAACAGAGTAGTGTTTTCGTGTTCTTTGTGATTAGAAGTCTAATAGGGTTTTAGATTTCAGTTTGTTTATCTAGGTTTGATAAAGGTAATCATTTGTAAAAGCTTGTAAAGAACATATTTTGATTTAGTGGAACTCTAATCAGATTTGGTTAGAAGACACTGGATTTAGCTTCTCATTTGAGGGGTGAACCAATATAGATTTTGTGTTTCTCTTGATTCTAAATCTTGCTTTCTGAATCTAGCTTATCTTGTGGTTAATCTCTTTCAAGATCAATAGAAATATTTTCTTAAATTGCTTGAGGTGAAGGGTGAGTCTTGATTGATTGAAAATTGAAGTTTTTACAAAGTTAAACTTGTGATACGGTCTTAATTCCACTGCTAGTTTTCAAAGAAATTTTAAAGTCACTGTTTTAACCAATTCACTTCCCTCATGGTTAATTGTGTGTGTTCATCTTTATTTTCAATTGGAGCATTCAATGCTTGCATTAAATGAATATACTTCTTGATGTTGAAACACCACTCTGGTTTGCTGTCATGTTGAGACTTTAGTAGAAAATCACTTCCTTTGTGCCAGAGCAGGTCTTTCACAAAATAACGTGTCTTTTGATGTTATTTGGCAACTTCTAGATCTTGAACTTCATTTATTCTTCATAGAATTCGACATATCCTAGGAGAATGTCTTGTGGGATTGTTTCTGCAAAATAAATATTAGAAAAAAGTACTTAATGAAGTCTTTAATGCTATTTTTTATGTTGTATCAAATCATGACTTATGTAACACCCTATAATTTCCTTCTCAATTTATTTTCTACACATGTACAATTGCACTATTAAAGACTAAAGAGTGGAAATTTTGCATTGTCTAATTTTATTATATGCCTGTGTGATTTAATTTATTCTCTGTATGATATTAATTGTATAGGTTTAATGTTAGTTTAATTTAATTTTAGCGTAAATAATTATTTATTTAGTTTGCAAAATTTTTGGAAACTACTTAACAAAAATTCCATATGTAGCAAAATTGCACTACGCACTGAGCGGTAGTGTAATTCAACTATGTATGAAAGTGTTCTCCATGTGAGGTTAACTCTGGGTATACATATTTCTAGGGAGATTAATGCAATAATCGAGGCTATTAAGATAAGATTTACTAGTTTTGTAAAAAGCGAAAATATCCATTTTTGACAAATCCTATTGATTGAGCGTTTTTAGTTTAATATTTTTATATTCTTCTTAGTTTATTTGACTTCTCTTAGACTTTTATTTTCTCACTCTAACTCAATTTTTGTTTTAGGCAAACAATTGAGCTTAATTGATAATTGTTGCTTATTTTCAGATTTTTTGCATACTTGACCTATCTTCCTTGTGAAAGACCTGAAGGATTCTACAGAACTCCAAATGGAGCATATGAGTAGAACATGCAAAGATAAGGAAAAAAGATGCAATTTTTTCAAAGATAAAACGAAACCAATTCTGTCATTTTGAGGGTCATTTTAGGCTTGGAAGTCAGAACCTCTGCACTTGAGTTTTAGGCTGCGAGTTAGGCTTTGATTGGTGTAATTAGCATAATTATTTAGATTAGATGGGCCTAATCAAGGCCCATCCTTTTCTATTGACTCAGTCACTATATATTACTGCAATCAGTTAGTTAGAAATAATTAATTTCATTTGGTACAAACAAAAATTTTAGTCTTTTTACAAGTTTTCAAAATTAAAATATTTTCTCTCTTTTTCTCTCGATTGTTCTTTATTGTTCTTCAGTTTTCTTCTTTATTTCATTTATGTTTTTCTATTTTCTTACACAAATATTGTGCCTCTTCCGCTGATAATGATCATGGAAGGCTAAATAATCAATCAATCCAATGATTCAGTCCAAGCAAGGAAAATTTGAGTTATGGTTTGACATTTCAACTTTTGTGTGAATGTTCATTTTCTTCTTCAATCCTCTATTCAATTTTCATGATTATGAATGTGTTTAAGATTGAAAATGGATTAGTTATGGATTCATTTCCTAATTTTGAATTTTAATCACAAATAGTTTGGATGGTATTTCAATTAGGTTTGTGGTTTCAATTAATTTAGGAGTTAATTCGATTGAACTGCTTCTAATGACATTGAATGAACTTTCATAACAAGATCATTATCTGAGAACTATGATAATTCACATTGCTTGGTTTGGTGAATTGGATTGATATTCTAAATCTGTTTTACAATACATTTTATCAATTCGCTCAGTTTCTACATTTTTCTTCAATTTTAGATTGTGTTTTCACAATTTTCGTTCATTGCCTACAAACTATTCGATAAAAATCCCCCTGTTGTTTATCATGGAATTGAAGTTGGAACCAAATTGATCATATCTTTAAGTAAACCTAGGTTAATCTTATGCTATAGAATTAGCGTAGTTTTATTTGTTTTGAAATGATGCGACATTAGTTATCAAAACTAGCGCTGTTGCCGGGGATACGGCTCATTGCGTGCTAACTTTAATTCACTCATAATTAGATAATAGTATAGGTATAAATTGACATTAGTATATTTTTTTTTTTTTGTTTTCTACTACATAATTGCATTTTGCTGCATAATTACACTTTGTTGCATATTTGCATTGTTGCTGTTGTTTGTTATATAGTGTGTGTGAAGTAGTGGTGCAAAAACAAAAAAAAGAAAAAGAAAAATAGAGTAGTAGTAGAGAGAGGAGTGGTGTAGGGTAGTTGTGTTGTGTGTTCTAGAAGTGATCTGTCTTGTGGAGTTTGGCTGTGCAACTTGGTGTCAAAAATTTATCCCCATTATGAGCAAAAATAAACCCTTTGGGATTTGGTTTGGGTCAAAATTTGCAAATTCGGCCTCTAAGTAGGAGTTTTAGTGCAGAGGCATTTTGGTCATTTCACAGCAAACTAGCTAAAAATGGGCTGAAAATTTACCATAATGTAGAAAAAATTAATACATCATGGTGACCCTATGAGGGACACACATGGTCATTGGGGGGCCAAATTGCTAGATTTGATGATCTAGGCCACTTTTGAATTTATTTTGTGTTTTCATGATTTTTAAAAATCACCTAAAAAATTACAAAAATCAAAATTGATTTTTAGACATTTATTGTGGTGTTTTGGAATTTTTAAAAAAAAATTTGGAGTAGTTTTCCATTTTCTGTATCATTTTAGAAAATATTGTCCTAATAGAGTAGTTATCTATTATTTCTGTTATTTCTATGATTTCTGTCATTGATGAGTTGAACTGTGCATGACTAGATCCAAATTAAGTGATTTGTATTCATATGATTCTGAGATAGATAACACATTTCACAGGTTGAGCATAAATAATAGAAGTGGTGTGCATGATAGTGTAGTTCTAGATAGTAGTATAGTGTATTCTTAGTCTTCTGTTTCTAATTTTGAATATCTTGATTCTGAAATTTTTGTTGATATAATGACTGATAACAACCTAACTCTTAAGGAATTGGCTACACCTGATGTTGTTTATCAACCTTGGTGTATTCAATATCCTGAGACTGAGGTTAGTTATGAGCTAAAATCTGGACTGTTCCATTTGCTTTCAAAGTTTCTTGGTCTTGCAGGTGAAGATCCACACAAGCATCTTAAGGAGTTTCATGTAGTGTGTTCCACCATGCAACCACATGACATTCATGAGGACTATGTGAAGATGAATGCATTTCCATTCTCTCTAGATGGTGTGGCTAAGGACTGATTGTACCTTCAACCAGATCTTATCAACACTTGGACATATATGAAGAGAAGATTTTTGGAGAAAATTTTCCCCGCATGCAGAACAACATCCATCTGGAAAGAAACTTATGGTATAAGGTAGCTACCTGGAGAGACATTATATGTGTACTGGGAGAGATTCAACAAGCTATGTGCTACCTGTCCTTGTAACGACCCGCCTCGTAGCTACGATATCACTACTCTAAACGTGTAATTTTGATTTTTAATAAAAACTCTATTAATTTGATTATGGAAATAGCAGTAAATTTTTTGCGATACTACACTCCCCAAACATCGTACAAATATGTAAATAAATAAATATACATATATCATTAAACCATTATATGTCATTCACATGTCAGAACCTAGTTTAGTTTTTACATGTACTTAAGCTTGGAATTTACATGCCCAACCAAAAAGAGTCAAGGAACCAACTAAGAAAGAGTTGATAACAAAACACAACTCTTAAACAAAATGAATTCCACCGTTATCACGATGGCTTGGCGGCTCCAACAAAAAGGATTTCCCTCCAACGTCACCTATTGCTGCTCATTTACTTCCATGAACGAAGGTTCGCGGTCATCACAGGTACCAACCACACGGTACAAAATTGTAAGGGTGAGTTTATTATACAAGATCAATAAATACCAGATGACAATGATTAGCAAGAAAACAATAACAATAAGAACCACAACCATTCTCAATAATCAATCAGTTCAACATATACTCAACAAACTAGTCATCAACTTTTTCCACAAGTTAAATCAATTATGCTCAGAATGATGCATGCACTTCACTCAACTCTCACCATTCAATGTGGTACCATTGGAAATAGCCTCTCACTTAGGAAAATGATTCAGTCATTTGTCGGGGTCACCCTGTCGTGCACTGGCCATTTCCCCCATGGTGATCAGCCTGAGTCTCAAGGGAATTCCAAACTGAGTGACATGCCCCCTAGTACCCGCTTTTTTATCCCCATAAAAACCACAGGTACACACTGCCTTCATTCTATTTCCATGCAATTATGAAGTATGAAACATGGGCCCATCAATGCATTGGCCATGGATAGAGACCATAATTATAAGCCATCCTTTTTCCTCTTGAGGGATGCTTAAAATTCATAAACTCTTCCTCGCAACGATATCCAATAAGTCATGCACCCCCATGTACATACAAAGCATACAAACATGGGTCCATCAATGCACTAACCATGGATCGAGACCGGAATTCTAAGCAATCCCTTTCTCTCTTCAGGTATGCTTAAAATTTGTAAACTCTTCGTCGCAAGAATATGCAATAGGTCACTGCACCCCCCATGTACAACATATCCATCACGATGACATCATCAACATCAACGTCATCTCTCATATATGCCATCATTAACATCAATATCATCTCAATCTCAGTATCATCAACAACATCAATATCATTTCATTTCAATATCATCAACAACATTAACATCATTTCATTTCACCATCATCATCATAAACATCAATGTCATCTCATATTATTATAATCATCAACATAATCTCATTTCAATATCATCATCAACATCACAAACAATCGCATTTCACATCTATATAACATATGCCTGAGATTCACATTCCCCAGGTCTTCAGACAACACAAACCTCATTCATTCACAATCTATAATATCAAGAGACTGATAATTTAGGAAAATTCTAAATTAAAGAGGAGGACTACAATATAGAAAACAAACTCATATGCCCATTTAAAAATTTAATAAAGAAGTAAATAGGAAAACATATTATAAAATTTTGGGCAGAGTCTCCTCTGTAATTAAGACTTTTCCCAAAAATCCAATCATTACAACAACAACATCATTCACAGTTTTATTCATCAATAACAAATTCATCGCATCTCATTAGTTAAAAACACAGTTTTTCTTGAAAACAAGCACACAACATAAACAAACATACATCAATAATAAATATATCGCATCCCATTAGTTTAAAACATAGTTTTTTTTGAAAACCAGCACACAACAGGGATAGACATACATCTCCATAATTTTGCTCGCCTGGGCGAGCTGACCCAATTTTTGAAATCTCATTGCTTCTGTGAAAAATTATTATCTCGCGCTTCAGATGTTATTTTGCCAATCCCAATGGTCAAACTCGAAATAGGTTAACCAATCCAGAATTGTGATTTTTCCAAAATCGGTTTTAGGTCAAACTCGAAATCACACAATTTCAACACAACTCAAATAAACGCCACATAACTTAACAGCCACACCAAACAATTGCACAAGGATAATTTACACAACAATTCAACTAATCTAAACTAATCAAATAATCAAATAACATAAGAAATACGTCAAACATCTATTTTCAGTTATCGAAATTTTCGGGTGTTCCAGTCTTCACCATCAAATAAGTGAGCAATTATTGATCTAGTATTTTTATGAAGGATTGATGTTGATGGACAAGAGTATGATAGATTCAGTCAGCGGAGGCGCTTTAATGGACAAGAGTATTTTTGTTTCTATGGTTGCTAATAACCAGAGGTTGAAGAATAAACTGACAAAATTAACATCCCTTGTGAGACAACTTGGCATTGGTCAACAACAGAATGTGATAGCAGCCAATCAACCAAGGTTATTTCGTATCTGTTGTGAACCTGATCATCCAATAGAAGCATGTCCCACTCTCCAAGAAACAAAACAAGTTGCAGAAGTTTCTACCATACAACCTGGACAACCATTCAGAGGTCACCCGAATTTGAGGTATGGTCCTGGTCCACAAAAGCAATAGCAGACACAACAACAGTAGTTATTTAGACCTCAACAACAACAATATCAACCCTTCACCAACAGATACCAAGCTCCCCCGTTCAGACAACAGCTACAATTCCAGTAGCATGCACTTACACCTGTACAACCTATGTAGAGCAGTTCATGACCTTCCTTTGAGGATCTGATGAAGAAAATGACAACTAGCAACATTTAGTTTCAACAAAATGTCAACGCCACCATCCAAGACCTACAGACTCAGATTAGACAGTTAGCTACAACGGTCAACCAGATGCAGCAGCAGGGTTCTGGCAATATTCCAGCACAACCAATTATTAATCCAAAGAATGTGAGTGCTACTACCTTGAAGAGTGGCACCGAGCTTCCAAATTCAACAAATGCTGGTGCCAAAATTGATGCTGGTGCAAAAATTGATGATCGTGCCAAAAAAAATTCTACACCAAAACATATTCCTCTACCTTTTCCTTCTAGATCCATTTCTGCAAAGAAAGTGGAGCTTGATTATGATCTTCTTGAGACTTTCAGGAGGGTGGAAGTCAACATTCCCCTCTTGGATGCCATCAAACAAATTCCAAAATATGCAAAGTTCTTGAAGGATTTGTGCACCCACAAGAGGAAGCTGAAGGGAAATAAGCAAGTGAAGATGAGCAGAAATGTTTCTGCACTTATATAGGGAAAAACTATTGCTGCCATTCCACCGTTGGAGATTGTACTTTTATAGATGTCATGCTTGACCTTGGAGCCTTAATTAATGCAATGCCCACATTAATTTACAGATCATTACATCTTGGTAATTTAAAACCCACTAGTGTTGTCATTCACTTAGCCAACAGGAGTGCTGCCCTTCCACTTAGAGTTATTGAAGATGTGTTGATGTGAGGTAATGATTTGATTTTTCCAACAGATTTTTACATTTTGGATATGGAGAATGAGTCTTCCAGCCATGGGTCCACATTGATCCTAGGGAGACCATTCTTGATGACAGCCAGGACCAAAATTGATGTGCATGCAGGAACTCTTTCCATGGAGTTTGGCGATGACGTTGTTCATTTCAACATTTTTGAGGCCATGAAACATCCTGTAGAGGAGCATTATATCTTTCTTGTCAATATTATTGATGTTGTAGTATATAGTGTAGATATTTGTACACTTTTACTTTCTAATTTTGATCTTGGTTCTTGTAATTATAACTGTGATGATTCTCCTATTGTGTGTAGTATTTGTGCAGACATTTCCTCCGCACTACACTTTGACTGTGTTGCAGGTACAGGGGCAGGTCTGATTCTCCTATGTCCCTTCTATTAGCCACCAAACTTTCCTTGCCTTCCATAATTCAGCCACCTTCCTTGGAGCTGAAGCCGCTACTTGAGCACCTTAAATATGAATATTTAGATGATGCTCAAAAGCTTCAAGTCATCATATCTAGCAACCTGTCACTTGAGCATGAAGAGGAGTTGCTGCATGTTTTGAGAGCCCACAAAAAGCCCATTGGATGGACACTTGCTGACCTTCCTGGAATATATCTTTCCATTTGCATGCATCGGATACTCTTAGAGGATGATTCTAGGCCAGTAAGGCAGCCATTGAGTAGGCTGAATCCCACTATTATTGATGTGGTGAAGAAGGAAGTGATGAAGTTACTAGTTGTAGGGATCATCTATCCAATTTCAGATAGAACTTAGGTTTCACCTATCTAAGTGATTCCTAAGAAGTCGGGCATCACTATTGTGAAAAAACAAAGATAACGAATGAGTTGATTCAGACTAGAGTAGCCAATAGTTGACAAGTTTGCATTGACTATAAGAGACTTAACCAGGAAACTCGAAAGGAAACTTTTCCTCTCCCATTCATTGACCAAGTTCTGGAGATGTTGGTAGGTAAATCACATTATTGCTTTCTTGATGGTTTTTCAAGTTACATGCAAATTCATATTGCATTAGAGGACCAACATAAGATCACATTCACCTATCCATTTGGCACCTTTACCTACACCAGGATTCCTTTGGGCCTATGCAACGCACCTGGCACCTTCCAAAGATGCATGATGAGTATCTTTTCTGACTTATTAGAGAGTTGCATGGAGGTATTTATGGATGATTTCACTGTTTATGGTTCCTCTTTTGATGCATGTTTGGATAGCCTCTCTAGAGTTCTTGACTGATGTATTGGGACTAACCTTGTTCTTAACTATGAGAAATGCCATTTTATGGTACATGAAGGTATAGTTTTAGGGAATTCGGTCTCTATTAGGGGTATTAAGGTCAATAAGGCATGGATTAATGTTATTACTTCTTTACCTTACCCTGCTTCTGTGCGGGAAGTGCATTATTTTCTTGGACATGCGGGTTTTTATAGGAGATTCATCCAAGATTTCAGAAAGATTGCACTGCCATTGTCCAAGCTTCTCCAAAAGGATGTGGACTTTATGTTTGACTAGCCTTGCAAAGAGGCATTTGAGGAATTGAGGAAGAAGCTTATTACCTCTCCCATCATGCAACCACCAGACTAGGAACTTCCATTTGAGCTCATGTGTGATGCCTCTAATTATGCACTTGGGGCTGTGTTGTCACAGAGAGTTGACAAACTATCCCATGTCATTGCTTATGCTTCACACACTTTAGATGCAGCCCAACTTAACTACACCACCACGGAGAAGGTGTAACGCCCTGAAATTTCGATAAATTGAAAATAGATGTTTGATGTGATTGTTGTGTTATTTGATTTTTTGATAAGTTTGGATTAGTTGAATGATTGTTGTGTAAATTATCCTTGTACTATTTCTTGGTGTAGATGTCAAGTTATGTTTAGTTTGTTTGAGCTGCGTTAAATTGTGTGATTCTGAGTTTGACCCAAAAACCTATTTTAGTTAAATAACCATTCTGGATTGGTTTACCGTTGGATTGCCTTAAAATTTTAAAGGTGGGTTTATAACCCATATATAATAGTTTTGACCGTTGGGATTCACCAAATAACATCTTAATCGTTAGAAATTAATTTTTTACTGAAGCAGAAAATTCTAGAATTGGGTCAGCTCGCCCAGGCGAATTTTGTAGGCATTTTTTCTCTCCTGGGCGAGTCAAGGCAGTGTTAAATATGTATTTCAGCCTCCAAATCACGAAAATGGTGATTTTTCTTCCTCCCAACAGCCAACACACCTCCCCTCATCATCCTCCACTTCCCACAGCCACCGAAGACCACCACGAGGCACCACCGCTTGCCGTTGGACCATCGCACGAAGATGAGCACTTTAATCGGAGTAGAATCTTCAAAACTCAAATCAAGGATCTGGTAGAGAACAGAGCCTCCAATCCTCTTTTCTTGTTTTTCTTTGTCTTTTTCTAGCTAGTTTAAGCCTATCTTGATATCTCTTGTGATTTGGGTACCGTTATTGGCTGTTTCTATACTTCCTTTGAAAACCCTTTGAAAATATGATGTTGCAAAAGTCTCCTTTTTATGAAACTGATGTCCTTTGTGTGATCCTTGTTGAACTCTGGTCACATTGGTGTGATCGAAATTTCAAAATGATGTCTTTTGGTGTGGACTCCCAAAACACCATTTTAGCCTCTTTTTAAATTTGAGTGGGTATTTGATCCTAAATGCTAATGTTAGCCTTGTTTTTGAAACCTATACTAAATTATCTTCAATTTGGTATATAGAGCTCTGTGTTTGGGTCAAAGCATGTGAACTTGAGAGATCCCAAAATGACGTTTCAAGGAGCTAATAGAGAGATATAAATAGGTAAGGGGAGTTTATTATGTTGGTAATAGTTTAGATGCCACAGTTGGGGGCCAGGGAGTCCAACTATGAGGATATCTGCCTATCCTTGCTGTGTGCTGGTTTTCAAGAAAAACTACGTTTTTAACTAATAGGATGCGATGTATTTATGATTGATGTGTGTTTGTCCCTCTGTGTGTGCTGGTTTTCAAGACAAATGATGTTTTTAACTAATGGGATGCGGTGAAATTATTATTGATGGATAAAATTGTGAATGATGTTGTTGTTGTAATTGATTGGATTTTCGGGAAAAGTCTTAATTACAGAGAGACTCTGCTTAAAATTTTATAATATGTTTCTTATTTAATTCTTTATTAAATCTTTAAATGGGCATAACAATGTATTTTCTATATTGTAGTCCTCCTCTTTAATTTAGAATTTCCCTAAAATACCAGTCTCGTGGTAATATGGATATTGGATGGATGAGGTGATATTGATGTCATTGATAATGTTGAAATGAGATGTTATTGATGTGTTGGTGATGATTGAATGAGATAATGATGATGTGTTTGATGATGTATAAATGATATAATGATGATGTGGTTTATGATGTTTAAATGAGATAATGATTAAATGAATGTTGACGTTGAAATGAGATGAAGTTGATGTTTATGAGGATAATGTTGAAATAAGATGAATTTAATATATATGATGATGATATCGAGATGAGGTGATGTGTATGTAAACTGATACCCATAGGGGATGCATGATTGGTCATCCTTGTGGGGAAGGATTTGTTCCTGGCCATGATTATGCATTGATGGTGCCCATGGTTATCGTTATGTGATGTGGATATACATGGATACCCATGGGGTGTATGACTGGTCATCTTTGTGGGGAAGGATTTGTTCCTGGCCATGGTCATACATTGATGGTGCCATGGTTGTATGCTATGTATATACACGTTGGGTGCAATGATCGGTTGGTTATCCCTGCGGGGAAGGATTTGTTCCTAGCCACGGTCAGTGCATCATTGAGCCCACATTGGTGTGTTAGGTATGTACATGGGGGGTGTATGACTGGTCATCCTTGTGGGGAAAGATTTGTTCCTGGCCTTGGTCATACATTGATGATGCCCATGTTTCATACTTCATGTGCATGGATGGAAATAGAATGAAGGCACGCACGTACCTGTGGGTTTCAGTGGGCTGAAAATGCAGGTACTAAGGGGTCATCAGGTTTGGAATTTCCTAGCGACGCTGGCTAATCACTGGGTGGGGGAATGGCCACTGCACGACAGGGTGGCCCTGATAGGCGGTGAATCATTTTTCCTGTGAGAGGCTATTTCTGGGATAAGGTACCACATTAAATGTTGATAGATGAGTCAGGTGCATGCATCATTCTATACATGATTGTTTGTGTTGTGATATGCATTGGATGATTGGTTTGTTGAGTGTGTATTGGAATCATGGATTTTTGTTAATGATTGTGGTGGGTAATTGTTGTTTCCTTCCCAATTGCCGCTATTTGATGTTTGTTGGTTTTATATAATAAACTCACCCTTGCATTTGTTGTACCGTGTGGTTGGTGCCTGTGATGATCGTGAACTTTCGTTCGTGTGAGCAGATGAGCAACAGTAGATGACCTTGGAGGGAGATCTTCTTTTTGGTTGGAGCTGCCAAGCCGACGTGATGACGTTGGGTTTCTTTTTGGGAAAGAGTTGTGTTTTGTTAATCAACTCTTTCTTAGTTAGTTCTTTGACTTTTTGTTAGATATGTAATTTCAATTGTATTTCATGTAAAAACTAAAGGAAGTTCTAACATGTGGATGACATGTACTGATTTAATATATATGTACATACGTATTTAATTATGTAACTACAATATGTGTATGATAATTGTATTATCGTGAAAAATTTACTACCATTTTCATAATCAAATTAATGAAGTTTTTACTAAAATTGAGATATGCACAATTAAGAGTTAGTAATATCGTAGCGACAAGGCGAGTCGTTACAGAAGGAGCTTTTGCCTATTGTTTTTGCTTTAGGTAAATTCAGATCTTATTTGCTTTGCTCCCATATCACTGTCATTATTGACCATGCAGCTTTGAAGTACCTATTGAAGAAGCCTGATGCTAAACCTAGATTGATCAAGTGGATGCTTCTTCTTCAGGAGTTTGATATTGAGATTAAAAACGTGAGGGGTGCAGAAAACTTGGTTATTGATCATTTGAGAAGGATTGAGGAATCTATTGAATCCTTTCCTATTAGGGATAATTTCCCTTATGAGCATTTGATGCATTTGCATTCATCACACATTACACCTTGGTTTGCTGACAATGTCAATTTCATTGTTGCATTTGTTGTTCCACCTCATGCATCTAGGTCTCAAATAGATAAACTTAAGAGTGATGCTAAATATTATGTGCGGGATGATCCTTATTTGTGGAGGTTTGGTAGTCATCAAGTGATTCGCAGGTGTGTGCCAAATCATGAGATTCAATCTATTCTTTAGTTTTGCCATGGCACACCTACTAGCAGTCATTTTTGTCCTCAGCAAACCGCTAGAAGAGTCTTGGATTATGGGTTCTATTGGCCCACCATGTTTAGAGATGCTCATCACTTTACCACCACTTGTGAGCAGTGTTAGAGAGCAAGAGGGACCATTACACATAGGCATGAGATGCCTCAGCAACCCATTATTTTCTGTGAGATATTTGATGTGTGGGGTATTGATTTTATGGGTCCATTTCCTGTTTCTTATGGTTTTTCATATATTCTACATGTTGATTATGTTTCTAGATGAGTTAAAGCTAAGGCCACCAGAACTAATGATTCTAATGTTGTTGTGGATTTTGTGAGATCAACATTTTTTGCAGGTTTGATGTGCCTAGTGCCATTTGTTAGACTCAAGGGGAGCAAGAAAGGATTTATGAAGCTGATGATCTTAGACATTAATGTTTAGGATTTTTACATGCTTATTCAATTGAATATCATTCGTAATTTGTGTATGTCTAAGTTGATGCCTCCTATGATCCATTGCATAAATCTCATTCATGCTTTTGCATTCATGTTTTCACAAAGCAAAAGTTTCATAAAAAGCTTTTCTGAAACTCAAGGTTTTCATGAGTACATAAAAAGCTAAGTGTTCCATGTTTCAAGTTTTGGTAAAAATATTTTCTCACTGGTTTGATCGATTACAAGCAAGTGGTAATCTATTACTTGAAAACAGAGAGCATATTTAATCGATTACGATAATATGGTAATCGATTACACAATTCAAAATCACATATTAAACTTCTTGTAATAATCAATTACAACATGGAAGTAATCAATTACTTAGCCACTATTTTGATTAGAGCTTCTTGTGATAATCGATTACATTGAGTTTTAATTGATTACATTGTTCATAAATTTTTCCAGAAAGCCTCAAGAACACTTTAATCGATTACTTAAGTGATTTAATGGATTACTGACAGTTATAATTGTTTTCTCTGTAAATAGCTGCTGACTATGTGCACTTTAAAACAAAGAATTTTGATAATCCATTCTTCAGAGAAAAAAGATACTGAAAGCATTTCAGTGTTTGACCCACAAATCCTTTGTTTCAACAATCATCAAGAAACCTTGTGAGGATTTCCTTTTGGGCACTTGGTAAAGAAAAAGTTTTGGAGAAAATGTTGAGATTTCCATTCAACCTTGGTTAAGGATTTTTAATCATCAGCATACATCTGCATTAGATCCCAGGTTGTATCTCTCCTTGTTCCATTGGTGTATTTTTTTTAGAAATTATGAGTTTGAAACTTGTGTAATAGATTCTTAGAGTTTGTCTAGAATAGGTTTTTTTAGAGGGAGATTAGAGAAGGGTTGTTTCTCTAAGTCTTGATCACAAAGGGTCTATAGGTGTTAGATGCCTTGTTCTTAGTCTAGGTTTGATTAAGAGTGATTGTAAAACTTGTAAGAAAAATTTGCATATAGTTAGATCCTAGCTTATTGGCTAGAAGACTGGATGTAGCTTCTCTTGGATTGAGAAGTGAACTAGTATAAATTTTTGTGTTGTTTACTTCTTCTTTAATCTTTTCTCTAAGTTATTGATTGTCATTCATTGGTTAAACTCTTTCATAAATTTATGTGTTGTTGTAATTGCATTTCATAAATATTGGATCTTGATTGATCAAAGGCGTTCTAAGTTTGATTTGTGATACGATCCATTAAACTTTGATTGTTAAAGCAATTTTTTTTAATTAGGCAAGAAGAACCAATTCACCCCCCTCTTGGTTTGTGTGCTACCCATATTGTTTTCAATTGGCATTAAAGCAGGTTCTTATGTGTTACTCAAGATCACTACTTTTTTTTAAAAGAAAATGAATACCACATAAATTACCTTCAAGGAGGGTGCCTCCCTCAATCGTCCTCCAATGTTTGAGGGATAACATTTAAGTTTTTAGAAAAATAGAATGCAGATTTTCATTCAATCAAATGACCCTGATGCATGGAATGGAATTGAAAAAGGCCCCTTTATACCTACCAAAACTATTGATGATGAAAAGGTTCCCAAAGAATAGGATGAAATGACTAATATAGAAAAGAGGGTTGTTCAATATGATTTTAAAGCAAAAACCATGATAACCTCTGCTTTGTCTTCTGATGATTTTTCCAGAACAGTTAGGTTCAAAAGTGTGAAAGAGATGTGGGAGATGCTAGAGATCACTCATGAAGGAACTGATGAAGTAAGGAGATCAAGAAAACATGCCTTGATCCATGAATATGAAATGTTCAAGATGAACATAGCAGAAAGCATCTCTCAGCTCCAAACTAGATTCACACATATAGTCAACCATCTTCTGGGTTTTGGTAAAACGTTTGATGTAGAGGAACTCAACATCAAAATTCTAAAGTGCTTGACAAGACCTTGACAACCAAAAGTGACAGCAATCAAAGAATCCAAAGATTTGTCAAAAATGTCCATGACTGCACTCTTTGGTAAGTTGCTTGAATATGAACTAGAAAAACTAACAAATGCAGAAGATGTAGATAAGAAACAGAAAAAAAACATTGCTTTAAAAGTGGCATCTTCAAAAGCTGAGAGAGATGATGATTCAAGTGAAGATGAAGATGAGGAAAATGTGAATCTGATTGTCAAAAGATTTGGCAAGTTCCTGCAAAAAAACAAAAATAGAAGGTTCCCTAAATTCAACAAAGGAAATGATAACAATAATAACACCAACAATTTCAACTACTTTGAGTGTGGAAAGCAAGGCCACATCAAGTCTGAATGTCCAATCTTCTTGAAGAAGCAATTAGGGGATAAGAAAGAAAAGAAAGAAGGGAAACCCAAAAGAGCCTACATAGCATGGGAAGATAATGCATCCACAACCTTTGACTCTTCAAGTGAGAATGAAGAAGCCAATGTTTATTTAACATCAATCATTAATGAAGAAGAGTCAAGTGCAGAATCTGATGTAAATCCTGAAATTGATCATTTAGTTTATGCTTTTAATGAAATGCATGAGGAGGATCAAAAACTTGCTATCTCCAATAACAAGCTCAAAGGTAATCTTAGATGGCATGCCACCAAGCTAGCTTCAATGCAAGCAAAACTTTGCAATTTGAAACAAGAAAATGAAAAACTTGTTTCAAGCTACAAAGCAAATGGTTGTGTGTCTACCTCTTCTTCTTCAAAAGTAGATGAATACAAAGTCTTACAAAAGGAATTTGATGATTTCAAAAAGAGCCATTATGAAAAATGCACGACTTTACAATCAGTAAACTCCTACTTAGGTTTGATTAAGAGTGATTGTAAAACTTGTAAGAATAGTTTGCATACAGTTAGATCTTGGCTTGTTGGTTTGGAGACTAGGTGTAGCTTCTCTTTGATTGAGAAGTGAACCAGTATAAATTTTTGTGTTGTTTACTTCTTCTTTAATCTTTTCTCTAGGTTATTGATTGTCATTCATTGGTTAAACTCTATCATAATCAACAGAAATAATCTTGTTGTAATTGCATTTCATAAAGATTGGAGCTTGATTGATCAAAGACGTTCTAAGTTTGATTTGTGATACAATCCATTAAACTCAGATTGTTAAAGAAATTTTTTTTAATTGGGCAAGAAGAATCAACTCACCCCCCTCTTGGTTTGTGTGCTACTCATATTGTTTTCACCATTATCAGTGACCAGGGGAGCCATTTCTTTAACAGATCATTGACATCCTTGCTCCAGAAGTATGGGTTGTGCATAGAGTTGCTACAGCTTATCATCCCCAAACTAATGGGCAAGTAGAGGTTTTTAATAGAGAGATTAAGCAAGTGTTGTAGAAGGTAGTGCAACTCATGCTATTTCATGAGAGTCTTCAAGTAGAGGAGGAGCTTGTGGCAGACCTCTCTTTGGTTGTTAATTTTATGTGATGATGTGCCTTGAATGAAACTTGAGGAGTTTCCTTTTCCCTTCTTTTATTTGTTGTCTCTTTGTTTGCATTTCATTGCATACTCACATTGAGGACAACGTGCATTTCAAGTGTGGGGTGAAGGATTAAAAAAATATGTTTTCTATTTTCTATTTTCTGTTTTCCCTTTTCTATTTCTGTTTGTTGTTTCTATCTGTTTTTGTTGTTGTTTCTGTTATTGTTTTGCTGTATTTGTTTTGTTTTGTTGTTTTTCTATTTTTACAATCAAAAAAAATATAGAATTTAAGCATTTTTCATGTTTTTCATAGGATTTCTAAATTGTATAAATTGTGGGAAATGTACTAATTTTTGTTGGATTGAGAGGTTTCATGCTTGATGTGAATCATTCTTGCAATTGTTGAAGTGATAAGTAGGCTTGAGAAATAGAATTGAAGATGGATAATGTTTGATAGAATTATGTCTTGTGAGTTTTTGGGCCTTTGTGGATGAATCACATTATTTCATTCATGTTCTTTCATGTGTGGTTTCACCCTTGTGCTAGATTACTCTATGTTTTGCCTTGCCTCTTTAGACATTCCTTGTTGTACATGCTTTGATTGAGATGATTTAGGCCTTCTTTCTTTTAGCCACTAGCCAAATAAACCTATCCTTGTATTGATATCCATTGTCACGCTTTTTGAGCCTTTAACCTTTTTTTTTCCACTATAGCTCATTACAAACTAAAAAAGTGGAAAACCATGTTATCCTAACTTTAGGGAGAAAAGGGGCCTTGTAGTTGTTTTGGGAGTGTATTTCAAACAAGTGTAGCGTATTTGTATTTTGTTTTGATTTGGAATAAAGGAAAAAAAGAAAAAGAGTTCAAAGGAAAAAGTTCAAATAAAAATATGTATAAGCAAAGAAAAAGAAGTGCAAGCAAAGAAAAAGAAAAAAAATTGCAATTAAAGTTCAAAGAAAAATATGTAAGTTCTTTTTATTTTAATTTTGTTGTCTCCACCTTGTTTCTTTGTTTCTACCCCTTTTTTTACTTGTTGACTTACTTCCCATTGTCCCTCTTTTCTTTTAGTTTTAGCCGAAATATCCTTCTCTTTTCCACCCTTTAGCTAAGCCATACATTACAAACCAATAAAGTCCATTTGTTCTTTTGATGCATGTGTATTTCAAGTTGAATGAATTAAAGTATTGTCAAAATTTGGATGTGCTAGTTACATGTGGTGTTTGAGTACAAACACAAACCCATACACATTAGATGACGTTGAGTGTTGTTCTTTGAGAGATTTCTATCACCTTGGTGCATTCTGAATTTTAACTTGACTACTTTTTCACTTTGCACTTTGTGATCATGTGTTCATGGATTGTTTGTTACCTTAATATCATTTTTCCATTTTTCATCTTTCTCACTTTTGTGCATTGTTAGGATCCATTGAAAAATGTGTGTACCTTGTTCATATCTTTCTTTTAGTTTGTGGTTTACTTTAGTTTGAATTTTTCTCTTAGTCTTTCTTTTAGTTTTCCCAAGAGTGCAAAAGTTTAAGTATGAGTATTTTGATTGAGCGTTTTTAGTTTAATATTTTTCTATTATTCTTAGCTTATTTGACTTTTCTTGAACTTTTATTTTCTCACTCTAACTCAGTTTTTGTCTTAGGCAAACAATTGGGTTGCTTATTTTCAGATTGTTTACTTACTTGACCTGTCTTCCTTGTGCAAGACCTAGAGGATTCCAAATGGAGCATATGAGTAGTCCCTAGAAAGATAAAGAAAAGAACTACAATTTTGTCAGAGATAAGCCGAGGCCAATTCTGCACTTGAGTTTTGGTCTGCGAGTTGGGCTTTGATTGGTGTAATTAGCATAATTAGTTAGATTAGATGGGCCTAATCAGGGCCCATCATTTCCTACTCACTTAGTCACTATATATTAGTGCAATTAATTAGTTAGAAATAATTAATTTCATTGGTACAAACAGAACTTTTTGTCTTTTTACAAGTTTTCAGAATTAAAATATTTTCTCTCTTTTTCTCTCAATTGTTCTTCATTGTTCTTCAGTTTTCTTCTTCATTTCGTTTCTATTCTTCTATTTTCTTGTACAAATCTCATGGCTCTTCCACTGGTGGTCATCATGGAAGGATGAACAATCAATCAATCCAAGGATCCACTCCAAGCAAGTAGAATTTGAGTTCTGGTTTGATATTTCAATTTCTCTGTGAATGTTCATTTTCTTCTTCAATCCTCTATTCAATTTTCATGATTATAAATGTGTTTAGGATTGAAAATGGATTAGGTTTAATTTCCTAATTTTGAATTTTAATCACAAATTGTTTGAATGATATTTCAATTAGGTTTGTGGTTTCAATTAATTTAGGAGTTAATTTGGCTGAACTGCTTCTAATGACACTGAATGAAATTTCATAACAATATCGTTATCTGAGAACTATGAAAATTCACATTGCTTGGTTTGGTGAATTGGATTGATATTCTATGATCTGTTTTACAATACCTTTTATCACTTTTGTCACTTTCTACATTTTCTTCAATTTTAGTTTGTGTTTTTGCAATTTTTGTTCATTGCCTACAAATTGTTTGATAAAAATTCCCTTATTGTTTATTAGTGAATTGAAATTGGAACGAAATTAATCATATCTCTGAGTCAACCTAGGTTAATCTTGTGCTATAGAATTAGCGTAGTTTTATTTGTTTTTAAGTGATGCGACATTAGTTATCACCTATCCCTTCCATTTTTTGTAGTTTTGCAAAAAGTAAAACTACCCATTTGTGGCATGAAGTGGCACGTTCAAAATGGCGAGTCAAGGGTTTCTTCAAGTGTCATAAAGCCTTGTCACCTTGAAGCATATGCCTTATCTTTTTTTTTCATTATGAGGAGAAAAAATTGAACCCTTCATTCACCATATTTGCACAAGTTATACCTTGAGGGAGGAGAGTTCAGCTTTGCTTCTTCTTCTTCCAAGATTGTGTTAGTATATGGATGTCCTAGAGACAATCTTTTCATTAGATTAGGACGTACATGTACTTTTCATATTGTCATGAATAAATTATAAGCGCTCTTTATATTGTTTCGTATTCTGTCTCGATATCATTATTAATATATGAGTAACTGGATAAAACCCTTGGAATAGAATAGGTATCTATTGAGTATCAGTGATGGGATCACGATCATGAGGATTCAAGGATACTAGATGTCTACTCCTAAATTTTAAGTTCCTAGTCTAGAGACACTGAGAATGGGGATCAGTGATATCGGGTAAGACTAGCACGACTTAACTACTTGTATGCAGATACAAGGTAAAGACCTCATGAGCTACAGACATGGAGATGTCTTAGCTAAAGTCGTGGATGGACCTATAAGGGTATAGCTCACACTGAACAGACCCACAAAGAGACTCTATAAGGAAATCTCACAGATAGTATCATTAGAGTAGTCTCTTATTATTTGGGTGTGTCTTTCCTTAGACCAGAAGTTTTCACCTAGACTGTGTTCTAGAAGACATGCTTTGATGTATACCTCGTCTGCCTGAAACATGGAGACACATAGGTATACCTTTGGGCATGTCCTGAAAGAACACGAGTCTAGGGTGACTAGCTGAAGGAATTCGTCAAATCTCTGTGATAGATTAGGTTATCTGTAAACCAGAGAAATCGGGATGACATTTACGGGACTCAGGAATCTATGCATAGTAAAAGAAATCATGAGATGATTTGCCTTTAGAGTCAGTACAATTGGAGACTCCTTATTTTGTATTAAAGCTTACCCTAGACCGCAAGGGCTGATACGTTTCCTTGCCCTAGGTTTTATGGGAAGGTAACCGAGACGAAGGGAAATACATACGGAAACCAAATAGATTTAATAGGATGATCTTGTCATTTACCTAACTAGTTCTGGGGCAACACAGCATTGCTAGTACTCTGTGTTGTCATTAAATAAGTAGTGGCCTTGTTGGGCCCAAACTCATTTATGTCAGTAGCTATGTTGGGTCTAATGGGTCACACACTAACACTTTATTGTCATGACATTATAGCATTAAAGGTTTTGGGCCTAATAATGGTTGTTGGCCCAAGAAAGAGTTTGGATACTTATCTTAAAGACAGATGGGCGCATGAATGGAGTTAATGGGCTTGGATATTCCAAGACATTATTAATTAATTTAAATAGTTAAATTAATTATCTAATATTTAAATTTGATAATTTAAATTTTGAATTTAAATATTTGAATTTAATATGAATTAACTATAGTAGTTAGTTTCATATCAAAAGGAGAAGATAATAGCTAGATTTGAATTTGAATTCAACTAGCATCTTATCATGATCATGTCCTAGATTTCAGGAAGAAGTTTGAGGGTGATTATGGGCTTACATACGGCTGATATATGATTATCATTTGGAAAAATAAATCCCAAAAAATAATTGACTTGGTCTTAGGAGGATAAGATAGGAGGTTGTTGGCAATTTGTGAAATGCAACAACTCTATCTTTTCTTCACGTGTGGGATGCTTCATGATCAGAATTTTTGGTTAAAAATCCGACTCAAACTCTTCTATAAAGTGTGCTATTATGATCATAGTTCTCTAATAGTTTTGAGAGGAAAAACCCTAATCTACTTTCCTCTATTTTCACGTGCCCCTTTGTGTGAGTTTTGGCTGAAAATTCAGCCACCAATATCATCTATTGGTGAGCCTCTTAGATAAGTAAAAACAATTTAAAACCTAACCTTCTTCCTCTCCATTGGTGTGCCTAGCCTGCCTCCTTTGGTGTTTGTTGGTAGTCTTCAAGAAGTGTTCTTGAGTCTTGGCAAGAAGTGGTGTAGATCAACATTAGAGGGCTTGTATCTTCAAGCCTATCATTGATCATCAAATTTTGAATATAAACAAGGTAACATCTATGTCCTAAAGAATGATTCTTGTGTGGTATGTGTGTTTCCGCTTTAAAAATTTTGTTTTTCTCACATGCCTTCGGACTTCAAGG
>QARZ01040005.1:0-15768 GCA_013407115.1 Glycine latifolia | reverse complement strand
CAAGCCTATCATTGATCATCAAATTTTGAATATAAACAAGGTAACATCTATGTCCTAAAGAATGATTCTTGTGTGGTATGTGTGTTTCCGCTTTAAAAATTTTGTTTTTCTCACATGCCTTCGGGCTTTAAGGCCCTATCTTTCAGGTTGTTCCTTGTGTTCTTGAGCCATTGATCAATCAAGATTAGGTAAATGAGTTTCATTCTTCATGCTAGACTTGAGTCCTCTTCATTCTTTTGTTCTAGCTTCTCTAATAACTTAAAATTCTCATTTTGTTTTACTGATGAAAAGGGGTCTCTCTAACTCTTGAACCCTATGCATGTTGTTTAACTTCCTTGAACATGTTGTTTAAAATTTTCGTGCCATTTGTCATGTCCTGAATATGTGTATTGAGATGTTTTCCTTGAGTTTTTTTATGCCAAAAATGAGTTATTTGCATGTTTTCCTTGTTGTTGTCATGGCCTTATGTAAAAATGAAAATCTATCACGAAATTAGACTGTTTTACTACAGAATGGACAATTTTATTAAAGTTTTGACTTCAAAAATGATTTTTTTAGGTTCGAAAATGTAAGGTAGCATATAAGATTTGTGAAAATTCTGTTCTCGGAGCACCGAGAGCATAAAAAATAAGTTAGGAGCAGAACTTTGAAAAATTGAGCGGTAGGGAGATTTTAGATAGTAGACAGCTTAACATTGGAATTTATGCTTCCGTATAAATTACCTTAGAATTATTTATCTTCTGGAATTGCTGATTTATTTGGTATTATCGAGATAACTATGACAATTCTTTGCTGATAAAATTATTGAAATACATGCTTGTATTTTATTATTATTATTGAATGATAAGACCAACAAAGTGTGAACTCTAGCAATTATATCTGTGGCATGCAAATTTATTTTCTATTTTATATATATATATATATATATATATATATATATAGATATGCATATTGCCATTTTTATTTGTATGCATTGTGGTTTGGGTCCAGGGTTGTTCGACCATCAACAAATTGTTTGCTATGTTTGGTCAGATAGCTAAAATTACAACTGTTATGTTGTCCAATTGTTTGTGTGTCACAAGCGGTTCTACCACTTAAGGGGTCACGACTAGTTACTCTGAGAGTAGTACGTAGGCCTAAACCTTGTCTCTCTTTCTTGTTTGTTTGTATGTATTCATTGATGCACGTGGCAAGAGGGTTACACATGCGATGCAACAATAACAATCAAGAAGATTGGATAGAGATTAAGTAACCAGTGGTTTTATTTCCTTCTCTGAGAAGGTGAGGTTGTGTGGAGGAAGTGGATGATGGACAGAGATACACTGGAGTGTAGTGGGCGAAGAAGTTCGAAGAAACTAGGGAAATAGCATGGTGACTACCCGACATTTGGTGCATTCATTTGCCGCAGGTAACTCATAAGCCTCACTTTGCTACTCCTGACCAGCTCCAAGACTATGCCTTTTGAGTTGGGAGATGTGTATGATGTATTCGTATGTAGCAATCACTCCCAACTGTCATTCATATGATTTTGTAAAACCATCAAGACCTAGAAGACTTTGTTGTAGTGATTGGGCACTATTGTGAATTAAGTGTGATAGTTACACACACTTAGGATGCAAAAGTGTTATTTGTTTAGATAACCACACGCAGTGGTTACATAGATTGTATGTTTTGAATTTTGTTTTTCTATTTCTCGTTGTTTGTAGCGTTTGAGGAGCGAAGGACTCACCCTTACAACCACCAATTTAAGGGGGAGGTCAAAGAGCATCCATGGAGGATACTCATGTGGATCAATAGCTATCGCTACAGCTACACAGTGGAGGAAAAGGCACGCCTCCACTCGCACTTTTGATACATCTAGTGCCACAATTTGTTGTTAGATTAGCCCTAGATGCCACTGATCACCAAAGAGGCAAATGCTTCATACCACTTCTTATCATTTCCTACTACACTTACTTTGGATTTGCGTGGCTAGACAACCCAGTGCGATTCTTGTAACGACCCACCTCGTCGCTACGATATCACTAACTCTTAATCGTGCAACTTCAATTCTTAATAAAACTTCATTAATTTGATTATGAAAATGATGGTAAATTTTTCGCGATAATACAATTACCATACACATATTACAATTACATATTTAAACACATTATGCATATATATTAAATTAGTACATGTCAGAACTTCCTTTAGCTTTATGTGTATATACACCTGAAATTACATATCAACAAAAAGCCAAAGACTAACTAAGATAGAGTTGATTAACAAAACACAATTCTTTCTCCAAAAAGGAATCCAACGTTATCACGTCGGCTTAGCGGCTCCAACCAAAAAGAAGATCTCCCTCCAAAGAAAATCCAACGATCATCACAGGTACCAACCACATGGTACAACAAATGCAAGGGTGAGTTTATTATATAAAAACCAACAAACATCAGATAGCAGCAATTGGGAAGGAAACAATATTACCCACCACAATCATTAACAAAAATCCATGATTCCAATACACACTCAACAAACCAATCATCCAATACATTTCACAACCCAAACAATCATGCATAGAATGATGCATGCACCTGACTCATCTATCAGCATGTAATGTGGTACCATCACCGGAAATAGCCTCTCACAGGAAAAATGATTCACCGCTTATCAGGGCCACCCTGTCGTGCACTGGCCATTCCCCCACCCGGTGATCAGCCAGCGTCGCAAGGGAATTCCAAACTTGATGACCCCATAGTACCTGCTATCTCAGCCCACTGAAACCCACAGGTACGCGAGTGCCTTCATTCTATTTCCACACATACAAATGAAGTATGAAACATGGGCATCATCAATGCATGACCCAGCTAGGAACAAATCCTTCCTCGCAAGGGTAACCCACTATGCACCCTCATGTACATACATAACAAACCAATGTGGGCTCACCGATGCGCTGACCGTGGCTAGGAACAAATCCATCCTCGCAAGGGTAACCAACCGGTCATTGCATCCCACGTGTACATACACAGCCTACAACCATGGGCACCATCAATGTATGACCTGGCTAGGAACAAATCCTTCCTCGCAAGGGTAACCCGTCATACACCCCCCATGGGTATCCATGTATATCCACACATAATGACATTGTTCACATCAACATTATCTCTCATCAATGTCATTATCAACCTCAACATCATATCATCTCAATATCGTCATCATGCATATCAATATTATCTCATTTCAACATCATCAACCACGTCAACATTATCTCATTTAAACATCATCAACTACATCAATTGCATCTCAATTTCAATATCATCAACGACATCACAAGCAATCACATTTCACATCTATATATAATACATATGCCTGAGATTCACATTCCCCAGGTCTTCAGACAACCCAAAGTTCATACGTTCACAATTCATCATATCACAAGACTGATATTTTTAGGTAAATTCTAAATTAAAGAGGAGGACTACAATATATAAAACACACTCTTATGCCCATTTAAAAATTTCATAAAGAATTAAATAAGAAAACATATAATAAAAATTTTGGGCAGAGTCTCCTCTGTAATTAAGACTTTTCCCAAAAATTCAATCATTACAACAACAATATCATTCACAATTTTATCCATCAACAAGCCAATTCATCACATCCTATTAGTTTAAAAAAATAGTTTTTCTTGAAAACGAGCACACACAGGAACAAACACACATCAATTCATAAATACATCGCATCCCATTAGTTAAAAACTTAGTTTTTCTTGAAAACCAGCACACAACAGGGACAAATAGTTATCTTCATAGTTGGACTCCCTGGCCCCCAACTATGGTATCTAAACTATAACTAAATAATAAAATCCCCTTACCTATCTATATTTCTCTGTTAGCTCCTTGAAACGTCATTTTGGGATCTCTCAAGTTCACGTGCTTTGGCTCAAATGCAGAGCTCTATATACCAAATTGAAGATAATTTAGTATAGATTTAAAAAACAAGGCTAACGTTAGCATTCAGGATCAAATACCCACTCAAATTTAAAAAGAGGCTAAAATGGTGTTTTGAGAGTCCACATCAAAAGACATCATTTGAAATTCCGATCACACCAATGTGATCAGGGTTCAACAAGGATCACAGAAATTATATCAGTTTCACAAAAAGGAGACTTTTACAACATCTCATTTTCAAAGGATTATCAAAGGAAGTATAGAAACAACCAATAACGGTACCCGAATCATAAGAGAAATCAAGAGAGGCTTAAACTAGATAGAAGAAGACAAAAAAAAAACTAAGATTATCTCAAGGAAACCAAGAAAGGAGGATTGGGAGCTCCGTTCTCTACCAAAACTTTGAGAAGAGTTTCGAAGATTCCGCTCCGATTAAAAGGTTCCTCTCCGTGTCGGGGTCTCGTGGCAAGCAACGGCGGCTTGTGGGTGTCTCTTATGGCTATGGGTGGTGGGAGAGCTTGAATCTGTTTGGAGGATGAAGAACCTCCATTTTTGTGACTTGCAAGCTTAAAAACGTACTCGGCACCGCCTCCACTCGCCCAGGCGACCAAAAATGCCTGCAAAACTCGCCCAATTCTAGAATTTTCTGCTTTAGTGAAAAATTAATTTCTCATGTTCCAGAAATTATATTGACAATCCCAATGGTCAAAAGTTATGGGTTACGAAGCTATCTTTAAAATTTTTACTAAAACAGGTTTTTGGGTCAAACTCAGAATCGCTCAATTACAACGCAGCTCGAACAAACTCTACATACTTGACATTTACGCCAAGCAATGACACATGGATAATTCACATAACATTTCAAATAATCCTAATTAATAAATTAATCAAATCATACAAGGAATACATCACACATATTTTAAGTTACCGAAATTTCAGGGTGTTACAATTCTCGCAGCAATTCTTTGGGCATGATGCCAATGGGAGTCCTACTAGATCTAGCTTCCGTCGAGATATGGCTATTGAAGTCCACGAGGATGTGGGATATTTCATCAATGATGAGGATCCACGTCACCTGAGATCGCTTTCTATTGGGATGTCATTGATGAAAAGATGTTTGAGGGAGAGATGGTTTCATCATACAAGGAACGGGATTCCTTGAGGGATGAAAGTGAACCTTCAGAGGATATGACTTCCCCCTAGGTAGCTTGTGGGTCTTGGTTAGTGACTGCTTTGAGTGTGAGATATTTTTCCCGCTTTGATGTATATTTTGGGTGGGAAGATTTCTATGCCTAGTGTCGTAATATATTGTTTTATTAAACCTTTTGGTGATACTGTGTGATATTTTGAGGGGCGATGGATATTTTATTTTCTTGCTAATAGTTGTAATGATTCCAATACACTTATGTTTAAATCTTAAGGGTCACTAAGACTCAATATGTATGTTTACGTATTTCTTTCAGTTTATCATCATTTAATTTTGTGCAAGTTATTTCTTTATAATCTGTACTTTATTATAGCATTGTGTAAGGACAAAAGAAATATGACAACAACTTTTAAAATGCTTTTTTTAGAACGCATTTGGACAATATCCTTTTTCAAGAGTATTTTAATTATACATCCATGCTTTGATCAAGCGCAATATATATATATAGTTTTATGCTGTAAGTTTACATTTACTGTCTTTATTATTGTTCATAGCCATGTGAATTCCGTATTCTATTCCTGCTTTCCATATGCATTGGTTGTTCTGATTTATTCCTCCTAGTCCTCACTTCCACCCCATACGGTATTAGAGCCTGATGGGGAAGTAGGAATATATGGCTAGATCTGGTTTGTATTTTACTTATTTGACGTAGTACCCAGACATAATGTTTTTATGTTTTCTTTAAATGCTTTTGTACATGTTTCAAGTACTTTTATGTCTTAACTGGTTAGCATGATAAGCAGGGGAAGTTCCAATCTAGTGTTGCTGGGGTAGTAAGTCCCGCTGAGATAAGGGCAGTAAATCCTACAAATTATTGGAATGCGAGATCTGAACTTTTATCTGAAACTCATTGGCTTTAGTTAAGAAATAATAATAAAAAAGTATGGAGTATAGCTCAGTAGGTAAATTTTAACCTAGATCTATCTTTATGTTTTTATAGAACCAAAGGATGGCGATGATATCAGGGGACTAATTTATGATTTCTTCTTCCATGTCTCTTTTTCGCACCAAAGGATATTTTCAAAGAAGAAGTTTCTTTTGAAGATATTAATCAGGATCTGGATGATTGGAAGATACCCAAAATTCTAGATAATGATTGGATGATTGGATGAGCTTTACAAACTGATTTTATCATTCGGACTGTTGAAACTAATATCCGCCTTAAAACTGATTTTGATGAAATTAAACTTCTTTCAAACAATTCTTTAAAACAGCATAAACAAAATTATATTTTTTTGCATATTGGATGTGTCCAAGTTGCTGCCAAACCCTTAGGGATCGAAGGATTAAACACCTCTATTCTTCTGTGTTTAAGAGACTCCCGACACAATCAGTTTACCGACTCCATCCTAGGCACCGTAGAGACTAGCCTTAGCAATGGACCCATCTATTTCAATTGTTATCCTGATAGGACTGTCAGCCTTGAGGATGCAAACATCCTAGATGTCTTGACCTTAGACGTCCAGCTTCATGGTCTTGATATGAAAGTTAGATCTATCCCGGTCAATATCATCTACCGAGTTCAGTACAAGGTAATGAACTCATGTGTGTCTAGAGTCCTCAAACCCAGAAAGACTGGAGAAACTACCTTGTTCCTTACTGATACCACCAAAGCCAAGGTAGTCATTCCTAAAGTCATTAAGTGGGAAGATATCAATTTCCCTCAGACTTGGGCCATGGACAAAGTTGCTCCGGCAAAACCTCAAACCACACCTAGTTTTGAGTCTGTCAAGCAGTATGACTCTAAAAGAGTAGAGATCACCTTTAATAGGTCCAACTCCTTCAACACTGCTAGGTCTTCCTTCACTAGAGATTCTAGATCTGAAATGTTTGGGTCTATTTTCTCTAGGAAATCCTTTTCTGCTGCTCCTAGTGGAAGTAGTAGCAGAATCAAGCTCCAGGGTGTAGCAACCTCGTCCTCCATTCCTCAACCTGTTTATCACCAGGAGAATCCTGAGGAAGAGTCTACATCTATCCCTTCTCCAACCTTTTCATCTATGCAAGATTATGAAGTTATCCATGATTAATAAGACCTGCATAGATTATGAAGCCCATAAGCTAGATTTCGACTCTGAGGAAATGACTTCTCAAAGAGAGTGGTTTCTTAGCCATTACAGGGATGATAGTAAAACCCAACTTAGGAAAGAATATTATTCCTTCCTCAACCAAGTCCAAACCCAGATTTATTTCTTTGATTGGTTTAAGTCTTATGCAGTAGAACCAAACACCACTAGTGTCATCACCAGGTATGACCTTAAGGATGGCCAGGTTTTTAGATCTGAATTCCCTCTGTCAACCAAGTTTATGCTTCCTAATATCAGGAATGAAAAACATGACCCTATCTATGCCTCGCCTTTTAAGTCTAAGGATGAGACTGAACCCATATCAGCCAAAGATATCAAGAATCTTATGGAACAATCTAACTATACCAACAAGTATCTCCAGACCATTGGGGAAAAATTAGGAGAAAAGCCCAGTATTAGCCTAGAATCCGGCTCAACCTCCTCCAAGACCATCCAAACCCCAATCTTTAAACCTTTTAGGATGATTGATAAGCTTAGGAAAGAGTTTGCCAAACTCAAAGCTTTCAACCAGCCTCCTAGTCAGCCTTTGGTAGAGTCTAGAGAAAAACTTGAAGGATTAACTTCCATTATAATCCAAGATACTCATCAAACCTCACATGAAGCCCATTCCAAACCAACCCTTACTAGAGCCAGATCCAGACATGAAGCCCAAAAGGACAAAGACAAGGAAATCAATGTTCTTAACCAAGCCGAGTCAAAAAATGGTAACTCTGACTCTGATAGATCTGTCCAAATCAATCCCATTAGAAACCAGCCCAATTGGAGACAACCCTCTAACCTGTATTACCATAGGGCAACCCCTCCTGATCTTCTCCTAGAAGAAAGGGAACAATCCAAATCCTTTAATGCCAATCATGTCTATGAATGGAACATAGATGACAAAACTGAGTACCAGATCCTAAGCATCCTCCAGCAGATGGCTATGGTTGCCACAACCTATGATACATCCCTTAACTATTCGGAAGCAGTTATTGTAAATATTTTAGTTTCTGGTTTCACTGGACAACTAAAAGGCTGGTGGGATAATTACTTGTCTGAGGATCATAAGATTGTCATCCAGGAAGCTGTCAAAACGGAAAATGATGGCACTATCCTCTTCAAAGAAGGTAAGCCTATTCCTGATTCAGTCAACCAGTTAATCTTTACAATAGTTCAGCATTTCATAGGAAAGATAGATCTGCCGAACTCCTTTCCAACCTTCCGTGTAAGACGTTAGCAGACTTTAGGTGGTATAAGGATACTTTCCTTACTAGAGTCTTTACCCGTGAAGACAGTCAAGAAGCTTTCTGGAAAGAAAAATTCCTTGCTAGTCTTCCAAAATCCTTAGGGGATAAGGTTAGGGACAAGATCCGTAGTCAGCACCCTAACAATGAGATTCCTTACAAGCAATTGAGTTATAGACAACTTATTGCTTACATCCAAAAGGTAGCCTTAAAGATTTGTCAAGATGATAAAATCCAGCATCAGCTTGGCAAAGAAAAGGCTCAAAATCGCAGGGATTTGGAAAATTTCTGTGAGCAGTTTGGCCTTCCCTGTTCCAAGCCTAGGAAATCCAAGAAGCATACCCATAATCCAGAGAAACAAAAACCCAAGAAGTCTGTTTACCATCGCCATAAGTCATGAACCCTGCCTAGAAAGCTTAGAAGAGAGTTCCAGACCAAACCTCCCTTTGATAAGGTCAATATCCCTAAGAAACCAGTAGTCTATTGGACTTGTGGCAAACCCGGCCATAAAAGTCAGTACTGTAGGCTTAAGAAGAAGCTTAGGAATCTCAACTTAGAACTAGCTGTTGAAGAACAGATTAGTCAGCTCCTAATAGAATCTTCCTCTGAGGATGAATCTGATAAAGAAATTTCTGAGGATCAATCTTCAGAAAATCTGAATCAAATTCAAGAGGATGATCTATCTTCGACTAATGAAGATTGTCATTCTTCTTCCCAAATCAATGTCCTTACCCAGGAGCAAGACTTTCTTTTTGAGGTGATTAATTCTATTTCGGACTCTGAAGAGAAGAAAAATCTTTCATTAAAACTTAAACAATCTTTAAATGAGCCGTCTTCTTCATCCTCTAAAGCTAACAATTTGTTAATTACTAACAAGTTTAACCTTAACAATACCCTTAAAAAATTTGAAAAGAGTGTTGTTAAACTAGTGACCCTACAAGATCTTCAGCATGAGGTTAATCAACTAAAAGCTGAATTTCGCCTCATTAAAAAGAACAACATAATATTCACCAAAATATTCTGATTGTCCTGCAATCTGGTGATCAAACTGATGAGGAGAATCATAATCGAAGTTACCAACCCTCTGATAATGAATCCCCAAATGATTCAGTTACTCCTGTAGATCCTCCAAACATTTTCGAATTAATTAATCAATTAACAATCCAAAAGTTTTTTTATAAAAGTCAAAATTATTGTTGGAACCTTTATCCTTGAAACTGAAGCTTTGTTTGACACACGGGCAGATTCAAACTGCATTCAGGAAGGATTAATTCCAACCAAGTATTTTGAAAAAACCTCTGAATGTCTTAGTACTGCTAGAGGTTCTAAACTTCGGGTCAATTACAAGCTTTTAGATGCATTAATTGAAAAGGAAGATTTAAAAATTAAAACCTCTTTCCTTGTGGTCAAAAATCTAAAAAATGTTGTTATTTTAGGAACGCCTTTTATCAAATCAATCTTTCCTATAACTATTTCCGATAAAGGCTTTTCTACGACTTATTTAAACAAATCTATCACCTTTAGGTTTCTTAAAAACCCAATCATTAGAGATTTAAACCCAATCCTTTTTAAGCAAAACCAGATTAATTATCTTAAAGAAGAAATTTCTTACAAGAAAATTGATGATTTGCTTAACCAACCTATCATTATTAATATAATCAGGTTTTTGTTCAATCAAATCCATAACTCCATCTGTGCCGACCTTCCTAACTCTTTTTGGCAACGCAAACAGCATATCATTGATCTTCCTTATGAGAAGGATTTCAATGATCGACAAATCCCGACCAAAGCCAGACCAATCCAGATGAGCCAAGAACTCCTGGTTCATTGCCAAAAGGAAATTCAAGATCTTCTGCAAAAAGGACTAATCAAGAAAAGTAAGAGTCCTTAGTCTTGTTCGGTATTCTATGTCAACAAACCAGCAAAGATTGAACGTGGATCCCCTCGCCTGGTCATTAACTATAAACCCCTCAACCAAGCCCTTCAATGGATTCGCTATCCGATTCCTAACAAGAAGGATCTCCTTAATCGTCTTTTTTTCGCTAAAATCTTTTCAAAATTTGACATGAAATCTGGATTTTGGCAAATTCAAATCAGTGAAAGGGATTGTTATAAAACGGCTTTTACAGTTCCTTTCAGACAATATGAATGGAGAGTTATGCCTTTTGGATTGAAAAATGCTCCTTCAGAATTCCAAAAAATTATGAATGACATTTTTAATCCATACTCTTCTTTTATCATTGTCTATATAGATGATGTTCATGTGTTTTCCCAATCTGTTGACCAACATTTTAAACACATAAATATTTTCATTCAAGTAATCAAGAAAAATGGTCTTGCTTTATCTAAAACTAAAATTAACCTTTTTCAAACAAAAATCCGTTTCCTTGGTCACAACATTCATCAAGGAACTATCACTTCTATCAATCATGCTATTGAGTTTTCAAACAAATTCCCCGACCAGATCATCGAAAAACCCAACTTTAGCATTTTCTCGGTTGTCTAAATTATGTGGCTGATTTCTTCCCTCAGCTAAGTAATCTTGCTAAACCTCTTTATGATCGTCTCAAGAAGGCTCCTCCTCCTTGGACAAATACCTATACTGACATTGTCAAACAGATCAAATCTCAGGTCCAAAACCTTCCTTGTCTATATCTTCCCAATCCATCAGCCAAAACGATTGTTGAAACTGATGCCTCTGACACTGGTTATGGTGGCATTCTCAAATAGTCTGTTAGTGGCAAAGAACAAATAATTGCATTTACTTCTAAGCATTGGAACCCTGCCCAGCAAAATTATTCCACAGTTAAAAAAGAAGTTTTAGCAATTGTTTTATGCATTTCTAAATTTCAATCTGATTTGCTTAATCAAAGGTTTTTAATCCGTATTGATTGTAAATCTGCAAAAGAGATTTTACAAAAGGACGTTAAAAATCTTGCATCAAAACAAATTTTTGCTAGATGGCAAGCCATTCTAAGTATTTTTTATTTTGAAATTGAATTTCTCAAAGGTACTTTAAACTCCTTACCTGATTATCTTACTCGTGAATACTTACAGGGGAGAGATCGATGAGCATATGCCCAATTCAGTCAAATCTTCCTCCTCACGAGGAAGAGGGAGAGGAAAAAGCACCAAACCTAGACTAGTTGTTGCTGGTTTAATCTCCCATGCAGCTTTTGCAGGGGCTGAATCTTCATCTAATCAGGAAGAAGAGTCCAAAAAACAATCAAAATCTGGGTCATCAACCCAGTCTGGGTCATCTACCCGGGTGTTACCACCATCCATCACTGGGTCTTTGACTCAGAAACCTAAACCACAATCCCAAACAAAGGAAGATTATGCCATGCCAATCCAAACCCTTTTGGCCCTCCATGAACAAGGTCTTTCTCATCTTCCAAAAGGCCTTCCATCCAAAACATGGGTTGACATTACTACTGAAGAAGAAGGAAATGAAACCATTCTAGACATGATCAAAACCATGTCTCAAACCCCAATAACCCTTCACAAAGGCAAAGCCATAGTTCAGCAGCCTGAACCATTGGCAATACAAAAGCCAAAACCCCAAACACAATATGTCCCAAAACCCAAATGTCAGGATATTGTCCAGATAGAACCTAAATTTTGGGACTCCAAACCAAACAAAGTTTCCCTAAAAATCTTTCCCAAAGACATACAGGGAAACCAATTTCATTACATGCCGACATCTGTGCTCAAGACAAGGCATTTTTATGAATTTATTCTGGTTGACACTAACTCAGTTCAGATTAAACATCATAAAAACAAAGATTCTGAGCAAATTGCTTATTCAACTCTGCAAATTCTTAAGGTTCTAACACCTAGGGAGTTTGGAGATATGAATAAGATCAAACGATTTTCTCAAAATTATGATCCCATTGGTTTTTCATATTGGGATTATCAAGCTGCCTAGAATAATGTTTTTTATTTTTAGAATAAAGATTTTATGCATTCCTGGCTTATTTATTTCAAACAGAATGTCCATTATAAGTTCGCACAGTGGTTCTTCCAGTGGTGGAATTTTTATGGACCAATCCTTGACATACTCCCTTCTGAGGTGGTATCTAGTTTGACAACATTCACGAAGAAGTTCGAACATCCAGACAATGATCCGTTCCCAGTGGATCTTCACTTCTTCAGCAAACTCTCTCTCGCCTGGATCTTCCAATGGCGATATACCTTTGGTAATACCTCCATAAAAGGACAATTACCCATGCTCAAACGACAAGCCCTGGTAAAATGGTGGCCTCAGTTTGACCATCCAAGGGCCAGTCCTGAACAGGTTTCGCTTTGGTTCAAGCAGCATCCAACCTTCACCAAAGCTGCAGACCCAGAAGCCTACAAATTCCTCAATCAAAGATCATAAGTGTTATCAGCCTTGGCATCTTCATCCTCTAAGGAGAAATTTGCTGAAAACATAAAAATGATCTTTAATCTTTTGGAGAAGGAAAATCAAGACGCCTGCTCCTCATCCAAAACCCTGCTGAAGCCTCTTCAGAATCATTGGATGATTTCTATCAGAATGAAGACGACTGTTTTGGCATCAATCTTGGGGATGACTGGAAACCTCAGCATCATCCAGCTGAAGGGAAAGTGGCGAAAGATCCTTTAGCATCTTCAACCTCAGTATCAACATCTGAAGGGAAAGTGGTGAAAGCTCCTACAAATGAAAACTGACATCAGCATGACATCATTATTTCCTGCGACAGACTATTTTTCAGTACTGTTCACTGTAGCAGTAGGTTTTCCAGTTTTGTCTACCAGAACTATAGAAACAGGAATTTTTGAGTCTATTTAAGGGGTACGACCCTCAATCTGTAAACAGGTTCCATTAGAAGTTCTATTTTTGAGTGTTGTATAATTCAGAGTGTTCCCCATAGGTAACTTTGAGTTTAATCCTTTGTAATCTCTAATCTTTTTTAGAAATAAACAATTGTTTTCTCATCTTTGCACTGCATGTTTATTTTTCTGTAATTGAATATTTCTCTTCTCATCCACCCCCTCTCATCTCGTTGGCTCTGCCGCACTTGAGAGTATAGTTTTATGCTGCAAGTTTACATTTATTGTCTTTATTACTGTTCATAGCCATCTGAATTCCGTATTCTATTCCTGCTTTCCATATGCATTGGTTGTTCTGATTTATTCCTCCTCGGCCTCGCTTTCCTTCTTTCCCCCCCTTAAAAAGATACACATATTGAGATATTTTAACAATTTTAAAAATAAAAACAAATTTAAATGACACGTATGCTGCGATATTATTATTTAAACAATTTTAAGGCTATATTTCAAAAAATGAATTTGAGGTGTTACAACTTACGCTTACTTCCATATGATATTTCAAACATAGGATTATGAAGCATAGTCTAATGTTGCATAAGACCCAACTTTTAACCTTCGTATTTATTTGCATCTACTAAAAGTAATTAAGGGTCTTGATTCGTTTTAAGACACAAATGTCTTTTGACTTAACAATATTTGCCTGTCTTGTAAGTAGTATCACAAATCAACATTGTTGGGAATGAATTTAATAGCTTGATGGATTTTGGATGTGACCACATTTTATCTTTGACAACATCTTAAGTGTCCACCCTTCTAAACCAATATACATATTGATCACATTCTATTAACTTCATTAGGTGTTGTACCTCCATTCTTAGACCCCTTTGTTTGTGACAATATTTTTGTCATTCATTGTATACGATCTTAATGGTACAGACATTTCTCTAATCTTGATCTTTGATTTTAAACAAAATTTGACCAGGCCACCATGTTTTTGATCATTTGGCTATGTGGAGTTTTTTGTTTATTGCTTAAACAACCAACATATGCATGACCTAACAATGTTTCACTGACTTTGTGGTTACTAGATAACGTTTCCAACCTACCTCTTTCACAAGCTTCCCTTTTAATTTAAACAGACATCCAGATTTTTTGTTTTTAGTACTCTTGAGAACTAACTTATCTCTGTATTATTTATACTTTCTTCCATTTCAGAACCCAATACGACATACATCTTCCTCCCATTTTTTTTACCTTTGAGTGATAATAACAAATCCAAGGCTTTTTCCCAAATCTCGAACCCACCTTAAAAAATCATCTTATTTCTATAAATATCTAAAAACAAAATTCTTTCCTTCATTGACAAAACACATAAAATCAATCATCAACTAATCCACATACCTCATCAGTCATGAAATTATTGGAAAATTTAGGGTAATTAGGTTGGGGATCAATGTCCAAACCATTGTAAGGATCCTCATCCTGATTTTCCAAAACCATTATCATTTGCTTGATTTCCCTAACCATTTTCAATGCGTGCATTCCATCTACTTGATTGGGATGGTAAAAATCATTTTGGTTTTTATTAACCATGTTTCTCCAACCAATCCACATAGCTTAATTAGAAATAAATGTATTTTAATTCATATATACTATACAAAGAAACATTAAGAAAATTTCAAAAACATAACAAAAAAACATATGATTCCATTGTTGTATAGGTTTTAACACATAATGGAATCATGATTCTATTATTGTTTGGGTTTCAATGCACAACGGAAACACAATTTCATCGTGAATTGGAAAAAAAAATAGAATCATGATTCTGTTGGTAAAAATAATTTAAAAAGAATTTTACCATGTCTCGGAATTGTCCAATGAAAGAAAAGAGAAGAAGAATTAGGAAGGGGAAGGGCTAAGGGTATCGTGAAAGAGGAAATGAGAAGTGATGGAGAAGTGAGAGAGGAAGGGAGAAGGATTGGGGGTGTAGGAAACTTAAAAGGATAGGATGATCATTTTGCTATGGCTAGTAGTGCCATTAGCAAAGTTGGTAATGGTAATAGTAGGTTTTTTTAATCTCATATCCCATTAACATATATATGCCACCAAATGGGCTCCTAACATTTGATAGCAAGGAAATTACTTAGTGCAATCTAGTTTTTGCTTGGTGCACCCCCATAATTTCTAATATTCCTTCTTTATCCTTCTTCTCCTAATCAAACCTTGTTATCTGCCCTCCAAACCTCCATGACCACTGCACCCAACCTCTACCTAACCACCTAACACCAATGTCACACTCAAACACCACTACCAAATGCAACCTCCATAAGCACCAAACTCACCCACTGCATCACCACCAAACAACCTACCATTGCCACACACATTGCTATGATCCATGAACATCGACACCTCACCAAACAACCATTCTAAAAGAAAAGGGCCTTGAAAACCGAAGGCATGTGAGAAAAACAAAATTTTTAAAGCGGAAACACACATACCACACAAGAATCATTCTTTAGGACATAGAT
>QARZ01039999.1:26687-51032 GCA_013407115.1 Glycine latifolia | reverse complement strand
TTGATGTACCACTTAGCATGTCTCTTGTTAAGTTTGCCTTGACTTCTCAAATATTTAAAAGACTCATGATCACTATGGATCACAAATTCCTTAGGTAAAAGATAATGTTGCCAAGATTGCAACACTCTAACAAGTGCATACAACTCTTTATCATAAGTGGAATAGTTCAAACATGCACCCTTTAATTTCTCACTAAAATAAGCAATAAGATGTTTATCTTGAATCAAAATCCCCCCAATGCCTACATTAGATGCATCACATTCCAATGCAAAAGAAGCATTCAAATTAGGCAATGCAAAAATAGGTGCATGATACAACTTATCCTTCCATGGTTTGAAAGCAACTTCATCCAAAAGAGGTTGTATAGCTTTGGGCCATTTTTCTCCTTCCTTTTCAACATGTAAACAGAGAGAGTTAGGAATCATATAATAAAGAGGTTGTTTAGCAAATAACACTTTCTTGATTTCCTTTTCACCCAAGAACAAGCTCTCTTTTATCTCATGAATTTTTTTCCTATCAATCTCTCTCTTTTCTAGGTGCAGTATTTTTTTCAAGTGCATTATTTTTTTTCAGCTCTTGCATTCTCTTTACCATCTAGAGATCATCACCCTCTTTGGTCTCCACTAATGTAAGTTCTTCTGCCTTTTCACTTGAAGAACTTGTTGAGTCACTTGAAGACTCACTATTTATGTCTCCCTCCTCAAGCAAAATCATGGTTCTCTTGTTAGGACATTGAGAAGCAATGTGACCTTTACCAAGGCACTCTAAACACTTGATATTGCTTGATGTTGTTCGAGTTGGTTCCACTATTTTTCTTCTTGAGCTCTCCACCTTTTCTTCTTCTTTTTTCACATGAGAAACCTCCCTTTTAGGCTTGTCCTTCCAACTAGAAGTTGCAGCCTCATTGATCTTAGAAAAGGAATCTTTTCTCCTTTTTAGTTGTTGTTCCACCTTTTGAGCTTTGTGGACTTCTCTTCTATCATTATTTTCTCTTCTTTTATTTTCTCTCCTATCCTCCCTCTCACTCCTCTCATCATAATAATTCCTTTCATGAGAATAAGCATACTCACTCACCCTCCTATTGCCATGAGCCTTTCTATCCACACTACCATTTCGACTACTCCTTCTTTGAATCTTCCTTTTAAGCTCCTCAAATTTTGCATCCATTTTAGTGTGAAAATTTTCTATTTGTTTGGCCATGGCTTTCATCAACCTAGTGTCTCTAGGTGACAAAGCCTCATCTCCTATTGAGCTCATCCTTCAAAAGAAATGGTTAGCAAAATCACAAGTATATAAGGAAATTCTCACCACTCTCTAAGTGTTTCCACTCACACTCGTGTTTGCACTCTTTATCTTGGCTCTTTCTTTGATGTTCTCTCTTGCCTTTTTCCACTCTAGCTTCTTTATAGTTCTTAAGCAACACTCTCAATCCAATCAAGCTTATTTACTATTGTGAAATAGGAACAATTCTAAGCTAGACTCAAGAGTCCAAAGAACAAGAAAACTATAAGACAAAACCTTGAAATTTTTTTAAGAGACAAGCAACAAAAGCAAAAATTTGGAAAAGCACAACTCAAATTGGAATTTAATGAGACAACTCAAGGAATACTATGGCTGTACAAACTGCACAAGGAGGATATGCCAAGTAAATTCAATTGCTAGAAGTCAAATTTCACAAAGATTGCATGTCATACAAGTTCACTTAGTTTTGTGGTTCAAAAGAAATTTTGAAACTTGTAACTTTTGCAACTTTCTTTGCTTCTAAATTCTGTTTTTGCTTTTAATTTTGCAGCCACTAATTCAATACTTTCTTGGCTGCACTTTAAATGTTTTTCCAGCCACAAATCACAACTTTTTTTGGACTGCACATTGAATATTTTTCAAGATCTCCTTCTAGACCTTTGTCTTGTCTTGGACCTCCATCACATAGGGTGTCTATTACATAGAATTTTCTAAGGTAACATCCCTCACTTGGCCTAGCCTAGCTTAGACTAAGGTCATCATCCCCTATCTAAAATCAAATATATCCTTACTTCCATTCTCAATCTAGATAATCATTTAACTCACGATTGTATGATATTCTACTAACAAATCAATGGCATAGGAAATATAAAGAACAAGAAGAAGCACCAATAAAGAGTAATCTATAGTAAGCACAACAACATTTCCATTTAAGGGCCACCAAATCAATTAGAAGAGGAATGCACTGAAACATCATATACTTATACATGCAAGCATCCAAGTAAGAACCAAGAAATTAAAAGTAATTCTACATCTTTCACACATAAGGAGATAAACTTAGTTCCCTAAGACTTGCATATAACCAAAGGAGATCAAGGACAACTATCTTTTACCTTGGTTTTAGCTTGTCATAATGTCCCATTTGCATCACACAAATTATTGAGATGAACAGTTTCAATATTTCACAACAGTACAACAAGGATTTACGATATAGAGAATGACCAAAACACTTAACATACTTCAAACAATGTTAAACACTTTCATAGAGCACACATATGAAAACATGGAAGACACATAACTCACAAGTCAAAAGGTTCGACTTTGCTTTGATACTATTTGTAACATCCTTGATATTTTACTTCTTTGCAGCTCTCACACTGAAAAACAATAGGAATACCCACAATAACCAAGAAGGGGGTGAATTGGTTTAAACTTGGTTTTTAAAATTTATTTATAAAATCAAAGTTAAAGGATCTTGTTCACTTTTAAACCAAGAATGCTTCAAATCAATCAAACTACTCAGCCCAAGAAATCAATTGCTTAAAACATGACTTGTTGAGCAATGATAATGATACCAAGAACAAATGACCAAGATAACTAGTAGAGATAGAGGAATAGAAAAACCAACACAAGAATTTATACTGGTTCACTTCTCAAGAGAAACTACATCTAGTTTCTCTAATCAACACTAGATTAGAGTTCCACTATTATTAAATTTTAGTTCTTGCAAGCTTTACAACAATCACCCTTTATCAAACCTACATAAAGAATAGAAATCTAAAACCCTATTAGAATCCTAGTGATCAAGAACCAGAGAACACTACTATGTTCTTCCCCTAGAGAACCCTACTCTAGAACAAGCTTAAAAGAACCCTTTACAATAGCTTCAAATAATCAAAAATACAAAAACGAATTTACAATCAGAGATAATGGAGAGAAACAACCTGATGATCCAATGAATGTGAATGCATATGGTTTACTAATCAGAATTGAGATGCATAAATTAATTTTAGAACATACTCTCCAAAACTTCTTTGAAAAAACTTGCCCAAGTAATCTTTCAATACTGCATGAAGTTTAAAGAGTGGGACAAGAACTTTGTTAACACAGAAAAACACTTTCTAACTCTGAGAAGGCTTATGTATATTCAGAAAATTCAAAGTGTTCAAGTTGTAAAAATAGGCAAGCCTTCATACTATTTATAACAGCTTTTTGTAACAGAATGTAATCGATTACAACGCGCCAAATAATCGATTAAAATAGCATATGTAATTGATCAAATGTCAAATAATCGATTAAAGTATTTATAGCTTATTCTGGGGTTAACAACGAACAAAATAATTTATTAAACTGAGTAGTAATAGATTAAAGCAGTGAAGTTCATTTTGGAAACAAGCTTGTGTAATCAATTACGGTTTATGGTAATCGATTAGTGAGGCATGCTTTTTTATTTTTACTATGTAATCGATTACAAGAATCCTGTAATCGATTAATATGTTCTTCATGGTTTTTTCCAGATTTAAAAACAAAGCATGTAATCGATTAAAATAGTAAGATTTCATTTTTCCAAAAACATAAACCATGACTTATTAATTTCTTTTAAAAACATGAATAGTTTTAATACTTTAATGAAAACATGTAAGCATGCTAATGATCATGTTCATGCAATGTAAGGATCATAAGATTGGCCTCTCATACTCTTAATTAGATTACAATTTTCAAGGCATGTGAAAAGCTCAAAACTTTCTTCTAAGGCACAAGCTTCATCTTCTTGTTGCTCCCCCTATATCCAACACACACTATGACACTTCATGTGGTGGCACTTCACTCAACATCCTTGTTGGTCAAAATTCTCCATCAGTCATAACCTCCATAGGCAGCCCTTTTCAAGTCCTCAAAAATCAGCTTTGCCTACTTCCAGGATCAATGACTAACCCCACAAACCAACACAAGAATTTTTAACATGTTTTATCCTCACTCACACACTTTCTAGGTAACTTCCCATAACTACTACAAGCCAAACATGCTTAACTATGAAGTTCTTAAGTGATGGGCCATTGAAAAGTAGATGCACCTTGTTGGTATAGGTAATACTAATTAATTCCTTTAAGTCATCCTCAACTACACAGTCTCATACCTGCACCGTCTCTAGATCCCTTTCTAGATCCCTTTCTTTCTGGTGTGATTCGTCAAGGTGTTACATCTTCTAGACACAATCTCTAACAAAGTTGAAAATTTTAGTTTTGTACCTCTCAATAAGGGTTGGAAGTCCCAGGTTCTCTCATGACTCTCCATTGCCTTAACCCCTAATTGATTAGTTAGCTCTTCAATTCTGGTACTAAGCAAATTTTGGCTACAAGAGAGTTTTCATTTGTTGAGATTAATCCTTTGTCCAAAAGCCTCCTCATAGGATTTTAGAATGAAAGCAATAAGTGATGTTTTTTCAATAGTGTCCCTTGCAAAAATATATTGTCATTTGAAAAAGAAGATATAAAATCATGGGAGCAGAAGGTGAAATTTTGTTGCCATGAATCATGCCTTGATCCATTGATTTACTAACCATAGTTGATAGCACTTCGGCACATAGAATAAATAAATAAGGAGAAAGAAGATCTCCTTGTCTGAGGTCCCTGTTGGGCTTGAACTCAATGTGAGAGATTCCATTTATTAGAATAGAGAAAGTAATAGTTTACTAATACTTTATAATCAAAGAGGTACAAGCGTCCAAAATTCTCATCGCTCTCAAAACTACTTCACTTTCGCCAAATAAGCTACTTCCTCTACATTCACCTCACTGCCATTAAAAATATATCATTTATGCACAACGATAGTGACCAAACCACTGCTACTAAAATTGTCCTCCATGCCTTTTTCCTCTTGCTTTATACTACTAGAATTGCATTTGGACATCTATACCATTAGTAATCGTGGTTAGACTTTTGAATTGATTGATTTTTCAGCTATGAAACCTAGATACAGGATATGACACACAAGTATGATACAACACAGATATGGAAATATGATTTTTTTTTTAAAATTAAGGATACAATACGTTCTAGATATGATAATAAAAAACTATATATGGAAGCAACTATGAAGATTTTGTTGGTCTACATAATATAAATCAATTGTTTGAACTAGGAAAACTAAAATTATTAAACTTCCAAATACTTTGATCATTTGTCATTAATTCATAATATAATAATGATTATAATTTACAAAATAGATACTTGTGATCATAAATAAAAGAATACAGTTTCTACCTATATCATAACTAGTCTTGACAAACTATATCAATTAAACTATAAAAGCATCTTTTGTAAAACTCAAAACAAGAATTGGCAAGATATATTTTGTAAAATTTCATTTTCTCCTCTGTTTGAGTTGGCTTAAGCAGCCTATACATCGCTTGAGCGAGACTACCTTGTAAAATTGCCTTATTTCTCTGTAAAAACTCATAAAATCATATTAAAAACTTCTAAAATCGTAATTCCTATCTAAAATATATTAAAAACAAAAAACATAATGAATTTGATTCAAAACAAGGCCTAAAGTATACTAAAGTATCAAATAAATGTCTCAAATTGCATATGAAAATACGGTAAATTTGACGTTTATCAAGAATGCTTTTTGACAATACCCTTTATTCACGAGGATTTTAATTATATGTACATGCCTTAATAAAGAGCAATATATATATATATATATATATATATATATATATACATACATACATACATACATACATACATAGACACACTTACACACACACACACATACACACACATCATGTTCCCTCTTTTCCAAAAAGAAAAAATAAATATATTGAGATATTTCATTATTTTAGAAAGGAAAACTAGATTTAGTGACGTGTATTATGCAAAATATACTATTTAAATGATTTAAAGCTATATTTTAGAAAAATAATTTAAGGTGTTACATTTGGTAACCCTCTAACTAGGTGACCTACTCTTCTGTGTCGTACCCATTTATCACTCTCGAAGATTTCTAGACAAGATTGACTGGGTACAGACTTTAGACAAGTCCTATAGAGGTTCCTCTCTCACACGCACACCAGAGAATAGGATTTATCTAATTGATACTTCTTTAATAAGACAAGAATTGGGTTCAAACTTTACTTCATAGCCATTGTCACAAAGCTGACTAATGCTTAGAAGATTATGTTTCAACCCTTTTACATAATAAACTTCATAGCAATTGGGTTCAAACTTCAGAGTTTGGCTTACCAAGTTTACTAACTCCTTTGATGAGGGTTTTCTTGTTATCTCCAAAGGCAAAAGGCCCTCCATCTTTCATCTTCTCAAGACTAAGGAATTTGCTTTTGTCTCCAGTCACATGCCTTAAGCATCCACTATCCATTAACCACAAGTCTTTTCTCTTGTTGTGGTACAAACGTTCTTGCATTATAAAGTAGTAGAATCTTAGGTACCCATAGTTTCTTGGCTCTTTGTAAGTTAGTTACCTTTTTGAAATGAGTATTCCTCTTTCTGTAGCATTCTGAGTTTTGGTGTTCCCATCTATTACAGTTAGAACATTTCCTCTTTGTCTTGTTCTTAATAGGATTTTCAAAAATCGTTTTAGGATTCAGATTGAAACCTAATCTAGTTCTATCATATAAGCTAGTGTTTTTGGATTCTAATCAATTTATCCAATTTTTTGTGCTTGGTAGAAAGTTATCTATGTTATTTGATAATTTCTCAACTTTTCCTTTCAAAACCTTATTTTCATTTTCAAGTTGAGTTTGATCAAAAGATATAACTCCTTTTGTAGTAGCCTCTATTCTAATATTAACTGTTCAAAAAAGTTTGAAATGAGATTCCTGTAGACAATGGTTTTTCTTAAACAAGTTTTCATTATCCATTATGAGCTTTTCATTTTCTTTTTGAGCATTAGAAAGTTGCTCCTTCAAATAAGCACATTTTTGAGTTAAAAGATAAGAGTCATTGAGCAAGTTATCACAAGCTTGTACTAATTCCTTATGATTTGAAAAATCTAAAGCATTGTTAGAGTTAGATACCTCTTATTTGTTAGAATTTTCCATGAGACACATATTGGCAGCATGCTCCTCATCTCTCACAGAGGATGATGAATTTGTGTTATCCCATGTAGCCATCATTACCTTCTTTTTAGATCTTCTATTTTGAAATCTTCATTAGGGAGAGGACATTCAAACTTCATATGGCCAAGTTTGTTGCATTCAAAGCATTTGACTTTTCCTAGCATTTTCTCCTTGTTGAAAGTCTCTTCTAAAGAAGTTTCTTCTTGGACCTTTTCTCCTTCTGAGCAATCTCTAAACTCTTTTGATAAGAAAGGGAAATTGTTCTTCTTCATATAGCTCATCATCATTATTCTCAGCATCAGAATTTGCTACTGAGTTTAGTGTTTTGGAATGATGTTTTGCTTTGGCTATTTTAGAGAACTTGAGTGTTATTGTTTTCCCCTTAGGTAGCTATATCTCATTCATCTACTCTTGTTCATGAATCTTCAGTGAGCTAATAAGTTCATCCATAGTCAGATTTTCAAGTGTTTGGCCTTTGTTATGGCAGTGACTTTTGGTCTCCAGAGTTTGGGTAGACTTCTCAAAATCTTCTTCATTCTCTGATGTGTTGTATACCTTTCTCTAGAGCACTCAATTTGTTCACTATAGTAATGAATCTAGTGAACATCCCTTCTATGGAATCATGTTCCTACATCTTAAACATCTTAAACTTATGAGTTAAAATATAGACTTTTGAGTCTTTTACCTGATTTGTACCCTCACAAGAGGGTTTTTGTAATGTTTTAATATAGTTTTAAAAATTATGATAAAATTACTGTTATAGGTATTAATATAAGCTCTTGTTAGTAAAAATTAATTTGGATATAGAAAAACACTAAATTATAAACTTAAATAAATTACCATAAATATTTGGATGAAAACTTATTAGTATAGTTTTAAATATAATACACACACAATTATATTACATAATAAACATCATACATACATTATATTACATACACACTATAATTTACATACAAGCCATAAGTTTAAGTGTTACAAACCATACAACCATAATTAAAGTACGAAATCTAAAATTAGTACAAACCATAGGATTTAGCAAAACCTATATATATAGAAGTACTATCCAATTGTGAAAACACTCATATTACTAATAGAGCCAACCCCCAATAGGATTCCATGGACCATGAGAACCACTTGCACAGTTATAGAAATTATCAGCAAATCTTCCCTCTAAAATTTCTGGTTCTTCAGGATCAGACTCACTATAATAGATGGTATGTTAATTGGCTCCATATGCAGATCAGGATACACGTGAGGAAATTGCAGGAAAGGATCATTAGGGTTAAACATGTTATTAAGTACATAAATGGGAAAGAGTGCACCAAAATACACGTAAACATGAATAACAGGATGCATAGTAAAAACATAACAGTTCCTAGCCTCATCACGATCCCACCACCATTCCAAAGCATCAAGGAATATTATCACAGATGTCATCTAAAAAAACAAATCTAGTGAGAAATAAAATTTTTCAGTAGGCAAACTAAACCATTCAATAGGTTAGTATATTAGTAATTCACAAATAATTTGCACATTCCATAATTAATCAATATAAATATTCAAGTAACCATTCAAACAATATATGCATGAGAAAATTCCAGAGTGCACATGGTCTCTACATCCCTACCCGGTTGTAGTACACTGTGATCGTCTTATGTTAAACAATGCATGATCAATTCCAATGTGCACCTGATCTCTACATCTCTGCCTGGATGTAGTACCCATTTTGTTTCAATATATCATTGTTAGTATATGGATGTCCTAGAGACAATCTTTTCGTTAGATTAGGACAAACATGTACTTTTCAATATTGTCATAAATAAATTATAAGCGCTCTTTATCTTGTTTCATATTCTGTCTCGATTTCATTATTAATATATGAGTAATTGGATAAAACCCTTGGAATAGAATAGGTATCTCTTGAGTATCAGTGATGGGATCACGATCATGAGGATTCAAGGATACCAGATGTCTACTCCTAAATTTTAAGTTCCTAGTCTAGAGACACTGAGAATGGGGATCAGTGATCTCGGATAAGACTAGCACGGCTTATCTACTTGTATGCAGATACAAGGTAAAGACCTCATGAGCTACAGACATGGAGATGTCTTAGCTAAAGTCGTGGGTGGACCTATAAGGGTATAGCTCGCACTGAACGGACCCACAAAGAGACTCTATGAGGAAATCTTATAGATAGTATCATTAGAAGTAGTCTCTTATTATTTGGGTGTGTCCTTCCTTAGACCAGATGTTTTCACCTAGACTGTGTTCTAGAAGGCATGCTTTGATTGTATACCTTGTCTTCCTGAAACATAGAGACACATAGGTATACCTTTGGGCATCTCCTATGTAACATCCTCAAAATTATATTATAATTAATTGTGAAAATGTGATGATATTTGGATACAAGTATATTTAAAGAAAAATGACTATATCACTCTTTCCATGAAGAAGAAATTACTAGAATACCCTTAAGATGAAAATTACAAAAATACCCTTGATATTGTGGAAAATGACTAAAATACCCCTAGGATGAATGGTGAAATTACCAAAATGCCCTTTAGGCCGAAAATGACCACATACCTTTAGAAACTTTGTGGGAACCTGATAAATTGATGAAGTACTCTTAGATGACAATATATCCAAATATTTTGTGACAAGAAACTCTAGAATAAAATTTCTATGAATTTTTACAAAGTGACCACTTTGAAGCTTTATGTAGAAAAATTCAAGTATTAGAAAAATATGAAAAAATGAGAAATAGAATCTATGAAAATTTCTATTAATTGTAGGATGTATAAACCTATTTAATAAAATGGGTTAGTAATTTTGATGATCAAGAATAATACAGACCAATCAAAATTAAAATAAGAACAGTCTTGTAGGCAAGGATGTGTATCATTTGATATAGATTGCTTGTAAGAAATTTTGAACTATCATGGAAGCAAATTTTTGAAGATATCTAGAATTATATTATTTCATATGATTTTTAGGAGAAAGAATTTAAATTAAAATTGACTTCCTACAAGGAATTGCCATGTGGGAAACCATAATTGGAATTAGATTTTCTTAAGAATGACATATAATGGCATAAAAGGAAGAAAAACTTGTCTTCCTACCCCCTAAGCTTGTAAATCACGAATGGAATGATGTAGAAGGATGTAGAATGACCAAGAAAATTCATGAATAAGCCACTTGTAAAGATAATCTTCATGAAGAAAACAAGTGGTAGACACTTGGAACATGTATACAAGATAAGAAGAAAAATCTTCTCTTATCTCCTTTGGTAGATCACGTGGACAGTTATAGAAATTATTTCAACAATCCCAACGGTCAAAAGTTACATATGTGGGATAGTAGTGTACCTTTAAAATTTTAGGGAGATCCAACGGTTAACGAATTCAAAATTAGGATTTTACTAAAACAGGTTTTGTGAAGGACACTTGTATGGCATAGATGCAAAAGAAAGCAAAAATCTTATCTTGTTGCCCTAGGTGTCCACGTGAATGATGAAGAAGAAATGGGAAGCTTCATGAATTTTCCACCTAGAGGGACACTTGGAAGGAAAAGAAGGAAAGGCTTCATAAATTGGACAAGTGTAAGAAAGTAATCATGGCTTAGAAGATTTTTCCTAGAAAAGTAATGGAATCATAATGACTCTAGTTAGAATGGAATGGAATGGAAAGAAACTAAGTTAGGATGGAACCAAATGGGAATAACTAACTAAGAAGGGTAGAAATGTCCATATCATTTTCCAACCACTATATAAGGAGGTGAAGGGGTTATTTAGTGCAAATCATTTCCAAGACACTTCCTACACCTCTTTCAAGTTAAATGCTTCCATTTCACCTCTTCCATTTCATTTTCCCTACATGAAGCACGAAATCTCTCCCTCATATCACCATCATTTCATTTCATCTTTCTCTTTTAAAGCTTGAATCAAGTAAGAAAAGAAAACTCCACCATCTTGAAGAAATTTCGTGAGAAACCTAGCAACCTTAGGAAGAACTTTTGACAAGCTTATGGAAGGATATCAAGGCTTCATCTCTAAGAGGATTTCCCAAGGAAGGAAGGAAGAAGGAAGCCATTTATCCATTCCATTCTCAAGACTCAAACTCACTTGAGGTAGGTTAAGCTTAAATCTCTAGTTAATCAATGGTTTGGATTAATTTATATGCTTTAGTTGGCTGAATTATGGTTATTATTTAGGCTTGAATTTTCATGATACTGAAGGTTGTTCTTTGATGATAATATGTTGATTTAAGCCATAAGATAGGTGATGATTTATATCCATCAATATTAGTGATGTATGGAAGCCCATTTGATGATCTTTTGAAGGTGATTTTTATGATATTTTGGGCTGTCTGTTGATATTTTTATGAAAATATTTTGATTTAAATTTAGAAGTAGAGGTTGAATGGTATGTAGTTTAATGGTTTAAATATTGAATGATTCACTTTTGAGGATTAATTAGTGAGGAATTAAGTGAAAGGAGAATCAAGATTGCATACTAGGTTTGAATCTTTTCTTGTGAAGGTTTCAAGGGAATTAGATATTATTTATATTGAGGATTATTAGTTAGATTACTAACATAATTTTTCTATAGTTAAAACTATTCTCTGGTTATGCATAAAAGATGGTAACAATCTTACTTGATTAAAATATGGTGGTGTAACCATACTTATAAATACATATTATGGTGGTGTAACCATATTTATAATCCATATGATGATATGATGAAAATATTTTTCCATAAGGTATATGTGTTTCACTTATGGATTTGATTTTATTATGGATGAATATTGATGTGATAAGATAGGTGGATTACTGTTTCCAAGTCCAGTACGAGGCTTCGGAGAAACAAAATCTGATGGTACATACATTACGATATGTAGTACCCAGGTGCAGGATACATGGCAATATTCATGCATGTTTGCGTAAGACTATAGCAGCGTCTACATTCAGTACGAGGTGTAGCCACATACAGTATGATATGTGGAGGCCATTGCACCCTGGGATAGTTCATCTCATGCATTCATATAGCTTGCATATTTCTTATATATGTGTGTTTGAATATATTGATGTTTTACTAACCTATTAATAAGCTGGGATTTAGCTTTGCCTACTGAGAAATTTTATTTCTCACAAAAGTTTGTTTCATGTTTTTCTTAGATAACAATCATGGTCAGGTTCATTGAGGAGCTGGAGTAGTAAAGGAAGTCATGTATTAGATTGAAGTATGGAAAGTACTGTATTTGTATTGACTTTTGTAACAAGAACTATGGCTATGTACAATATTAAGTCTATATTTGTACGTTTTAGAAATTTCACTAATATAATTTTCTCAGGAATTTATCCTTAAGCAAATAATAATAAAGATAATAAAAATCAGTAGAAATTTAGGTCGTTACATCCTGAAAGAACATGAGTCTAGGGTGACTAGCTGAAGGAATTGATCAAATCTCTGTGAGAAATTAGGTTATTTGTAAACCGGAGAAATCGGGATGACATTTACGGGACTCGGGAATCTATGCATAGTAAAAGAAATCATGAGATGATTTGCCTTTAGAGTCAGTAAAATTGGAGACTCCTTATTTCGTATTAAAGCTTACCCTAGATCGCAAGGGCTGATACGTTTCCTTACCCTAGGTTTTATGGGAAGGTAACTGAGATGAAAGGAAATACATATGGAAACCAAATAGATTTAATAGGATGATCTTGTCATTTACCTAACTAGTTCTGGGGCAACAAAGCATTGCTAGTGCTCTGTGTTGTCATTAAATGGGTAGTGGCCTTGTTGGGCCCAAACTCATTTATGTTAGTAGCTATGTTGGGCCTAATGGGTCACAAACTAACACTTTATTGTCATGAAATTATAGCATTAAAGGTTTTGGGCCTAATAATGGTTGTTGGCCCAAGAAAGAGTTTGGATACCTATCTTAAAGAGAGAGGGGCGCATGAATGGAGTTAATGGGCTTGGATAGTCCAAGACATTATTAATTAATTTAAATAGTTAAATTGATTATCTAGTATTTAAATTTGATAATTTAAATTTTGAATTTAAATATTTGAATTTAAATATTTGAATTAACTATAGTAGTTAGTTTCATATCAAAATGAGAAGATAAGAGCTAGATTTGAATTTGAATTCAACTAGCATCTTATCATGATCATATCCTAGATTTTAGGAAGAAGTTTGATGGCTGATTATGGGGCTTACATACGGCTGATATTTAATTATTATTTGGCAAAATAATTCCCAAGTAATTGACTTGGTCTTAGGAGGATATGATAGGAGGTTGTTGGCAATTTTTGAAATACAACAACTCTATCTTTTCTTCACGTGTGGGATGCTTCATAATCAGATTTTTTAGTTAAAAAAATCTGACTCAAACTCTTCTATAAAGTGTGCTATTGTGATCATAGTTCTCTAATTGTTTTTTTTAGAAGAAAAAAAAACCTATCTACCTTCCTCTACTTTCACGTGCCCTTGTGTGAGTTTTGACAGAAAATTCAGCCACCAATATCATCTATTGGTGAGTCTCTTAGATAAGTAAAAACACTTTGAAACCTAACCTTCTTCCTCTCCATTGGTGTGCCTAGCCTACCTCCTTTGGTGTTTGTTGGTGGTCTTCAAGAAGTGTTCTTGAGTCTTGACAAGAAGTGGTGTGGATCAACATTAGAGGGCTTGTATCTTCAAGCCTATCCTTGATCATCAAGTTACGAATATAAACAAGGTAACATCTATGTCCTAAAGAATGATTCTTGTGTGGTATGTGTGTTTCCGCTTGAAATTTTTTTTTGGTTTTTCTGACATGCCTTCGGGCTTCATGGCCCTATCTTTCAATCATCACATAGAATCCATTCTTTTGTATTACAAACCATTGATTGAATCCATACAACTTCATGGAAACTTTATCACAAAAATCATAACAATATCAAATATGTGGCTCAGCCACCATCAAAGTTTTATGGAATCACAATTTATGTTTATATTTACACAACCTCATGAAACTTTACTACAAAAATTAGGACTTAACAAATATATGGTTTTGGCCATCATCCATACTCCATGCAAGTTCATGCAATCTTATGCATGCAATTACTTTCACTATGTTAAGAACAACAAGATTGTGCTATAGTTATTAAATTCCAATATACCATCCAATATAAGTTCCACTTCCTTTCTACTTACACAAGAGAGCTAAAACATATTCTAGACCTTAATCTGCTTTCAAGTTGCCATCCTAAGACTTAATCCTCAAAACTGAATCACTCTAGTATTTAAACCCATTTCAACATACCATTCAACTTCTACTTCTCAACATCAATTCAAAACAGTCCCAATGGTCATCAAAATTAGTTCAAAAGATCATCAAAATCAAGTTCAACAATCACTAATATTTTAGCACTTCACTCATCAACATATTTCAACACTTAATCAACAAGAACACATCATAAAGTAACCTCTAAGGAGCTGAAAAATCAGCCTAGTATGCTCAACAAAAAATCTGCACCATTAAGCATAAGAGTTAGTCAAACTAAACCCTTAAACCAAGATTGAAAGCCTAGCCTACCTAAAGCAAGTTTTCTTCCAACTCCTCCAAGTACTTGGTTGCACCGCAATGAAAATGATATGAATACTTCACACTTAACCAAGAGGGGGGGTGAATTGGTTAGACCTTGGTAAATCAAAAATTCTTTAATTCAAATCAGAGTTTCTAAAAGGATCTTTATCACATTTCAAAACCAAGAAACCTTATTCAATCAATTAACTCAGCCCCTTAGACTTCAATGAATCAAAACTGATTAATCAAAGCACACAATGAATTAAGAAACAATTAATATGAGAATGAAAGATTCAGAAACAACACACAAGCAATTTATACTGGTTCACTTCAAACACTATAAAGCTACATCTAGTTTCTTCCACTCAAAACTAGAGTGGAGTTCCACTATTTAATTTCTGTTCTTACAAGCAATCACAATGTCTCCCTTTATCAACCCTAGATAAAGCACAGAAATCTAAAACCCTATTAGATTACAAGAGACAAGAACCTGAGAACACTACTCAGTTCTACCCCTAGAGAACCCCCTTCACTAGTTGCAAGCAAGAACTCAATTACAATAGCAAATTACAAATCAAATTAACAAAACTAAAATTACACCTAGATTAAGGAGAGAGACAACCTGATGATCCAAGGTATGCAATGCAAATGTGTTTACCAGAACATGTTGAATCTTTAAACCATAAGAAACATATCTTTCCTTAATCTTGAAATGGTTGCATGCTTCAAGTATGACTTAATATCTCATGATCAATGCAACAATTTGTATGATTGAATCAAACTCTCATTAAAGATGTTGTAGAAGTTCAGAAGACTCTTCTTGCTCAGAAAAAACGAATGGGTATATTCCACAAGAGTTATTGAACCAGTTGAGCAAGAGTCTTATTTATAACAAAACATTTTAACTGCATGTAATCGATTAAACCGCACTCATAATCGATTAAAATGCATTGTGTAATCGATTAAAACTATGTTATAATCGATTAAAATGTTCTTAGCTTTTCTGGGTTGGAATTATGATCAAGATAATCGATTATATAGATTGGTAATCGATTATTACAGTCTAAACATATTTTTCCAAAGCTTGTTTAATCGATTACAATCTCTGGTAATCGATTAAGCCAGTTCAAGTAGATTTTCAAGAAAGCTTAGATAATCGATTGCGAACTCTGGTAATCGATTATGCCAATGCAGTTTGGTTTTTCAAAAATGAAATATAATCGATTACGAATTCTAGTAATCGATTAAGTCAGTTCAATGTGGAAAACAGATATAAGCATGTAATCGATTACAGCTTTAAAAGAATCGATTAAACCAGTTCAACTATGCATTTCATTTAAAACACAACTTAAATAATCGATTAAAACGATACGGTAATCGATTAAAGTGTTCTAAAAATGTTTTCCAGTTACAACGAAAAACATAATAATCGATTATATGCTTACTGTAATCGATTAATACAGTGAAAACCACTTTTACTGAAAAACCTTTGAATTGTTTAAAGCACTTGGTTGTTTTGAAAAACTTATTGATTTTAGTTTGCTTATTTAGATGATTATGCAGTGAATGAATGTTATGCACTTGGATCACCATGATAGCTTTTCTCTTACACAAGTTTAACACTTAATATATCTTCAAGTTGGCCTTTGCATGTTTGAAAGCTCAAAACCAATTCTCTTTAAGCAGCTCCGCCTAAGTCCAACACTCAAGATCTTGAAGGAATGAAAGTTTTGTCTTGTGTTGGATGGTTTGGAAAGAAGAAGAGAAGGAAATGGAGGTGAATGGCTATGGTTTTGAAGCCAAGAAAGTAGTGAGAAGGATGAAAGCAAAGTGAAGTGAGAAAAAAGGAAGAATGGCCGTGAGGTTTAGAGAGGGAGCATTTGCACGTGCAGAATTTTAATTCAAAGAGAGTATTTATAGTAGAAAAATTAGTTAGGATGGAAGTCTAGTTAGTTCTTAGTTTAGTTCTAGTTTAACTAAGTAATCATGCCATGAAGATTGGAAGAGCCACGAAATTTATATGAGAAAAATAGAAGAACAGAGATGAAATGAAGAAGAAAAATAAAGAACAATGAACTACAATTGAGAGAAAAAGAAAGAAAACTTTTTAATTCTGAAAACTTCTAAAAGAAACTACAAATTTTGTTTGTACTCAAATGAAGTGTCTCAATCCACTAACTAATTACACTAATTTATAGTGACTAAGTCAGTAGGAAAGGGTGGGCCATGATAAGACCCATCTAATCTAACTAATTACAAAAATTTGCAGCCCAAAACTCAAGTGCAGAGGTTCTGACTTCCAAGCCTAAAATGACCCTCAAAATAATAGAATTGGCCTCGTCTTATCTCTGACAAAATTGTAGATTTTTTCCTTATCTTTCCAGGGATTACTGATATGCACCATTTGGAGTTCTGTAGACCTTTCTAGGTCCTGCACAAGGAAGATAGGTCAAGTGAGCATAAAATCCAAAAATAAGCAACAATTAGCAATTAAGCCCACTTGTTCGCTTAAGACAAAAACTGAGTTAGAATGAGAAATAAAAGTCCAAGAGAAGTCAAATAAGCTAAGAAGAATAGAAAAATATTAAACTAAAAACACTCAATCAAAGATAATGACTAAATTTTTGTCTCCATGCATTAAATGCATACTTATCCATTCATTAAGCAAACATTCCCTTCATAATGATTAAGATTCACGTAGAAAGCTTCCTTAAGAAGCTTGATTTTGTTTGTTTTATTCACATGATGCATTGGCTTCACCTTTTGTCTCTTGTACACCACTTCTTAGGCATACACATACACACACACACACACAAGGCTACACCTCAATTCCTATTATTTTTGCTTAAAAACAATCATGTACACAAGCATGCTTTCCTTTAAAGTTTGTCTCTTTTGGTTTATACCACTTGTACTTCATGTGTTTTTCAATTAATGTGATAGCTACTAATGTGTAATTCATCTAAAGTCTTATGCCTTTTCCAATATCCCACACGGCTAGAATTTGTTTCTTTTTTTAAATTAACTAATGATAACTAAATCTATTCTAAGCACTTCTAAGCTTGCCACTTGGATCCATTAGCTTCTATCCTATCCTTCTTGTATCATACTATCATCACATGTGTTTCTCATTTGATAATTTTCCTCATCATATCATCACATGGTTATACTTCTTTTAGAAACATGTCCACAAATAATTCAAACATGAATATAAACTCAAGATAAAAAAATTGAGAATGTTACAATTCCCACTCAATACATTACAATTTCTCAATTCTATCTTAGATTTATTACATATTACAACCTTTTATTGAAGTGGGTCACTCTTAGTAAAGAGGGTTAAACAATAATGTGAATTTCTCACACAAAGATCTTGGCTAAAGGTTCTTTCACTTGGAAGGATTTCGCTTGACTTCATGATGCTCTTGAATAACCTTTTTTAACTTCAAAGAAGACTATTAGAGTGGAGCACACACAACTAGCAGGCCTTTCGAGCAAGTAGACACATTGATAGTTGTTATGAAATGACATCTAGCAGGATCGTTCTAAGGTGGTGATATGATCCAACAAAGGTCCAATCACTTCAAATATCTTTTGCAATGGATGAAAGTCCCAATGACCAAAGCAAGACCGCAAAGAACTAGGAAGCCTTTCCAAAGCATAGTCGTGGAATTGCCCAAATCATGAATTGTCTCATTTCTACAACTTAAAGATAAATTCAACAAACTTAAAGATAATAATTTTAAGAGCACAATGAGCCCAATAGTTTATACTCAAGATGCAACTGATGGCTGGAGTTTATTTGGATGGATTACATAGTTCTTGAGCAAAGAACTAATTAAAGCCCATTTTCTAATTTTCCTTTCATATTTTTATTTTATTTTCATGTAATAAGTTCAAATGACTCTTGAAATATTTTAGGTCAGTTTTTATGTTTTTAGGCTTCCTAAGTTATTATAATGGTTAGTGCAGTTTTATTTCTAGAGGAAATTTAATGTAAGTGGGAATTAATTCTAAGTGGAAACTAATTCCTAGTGGGATGTTTAGAAGGAAGCCTAGTATATAAATAGTATAAACTTTGTAGCTTTTAGGAAGATTGAGTCTCAATGAAAGTTTGAGTTTTCTCCCTTTTGCAAGAGTTTCCCTTGGTTCTTCTTCAGCAAAGAACTGAATCTGATCTTATCAAGGCAACTTGTGGCAATCACATCTATGACTTATCACTCACCTTCTCACCTATTTCTTGAGTGTGGCATCAATATCCTTTGCCTAAAACAAAACTAAAGCAATTTCTAAATTTGAACTCTTCAAGGCAATCCATCCCATTTCCATGGTTTTATCATGTCATTTTGAGGTTCCTATTTTGAGGAACCTTTCTGATGAGCATTCTGAAGTAACATCAAAATGGTGATTCTAATGTTAGATGAGAAAGGATCCATATTTGATGTAGATCATTTTGATGAAGATCAACTGATATGTCTTTCTGAAGTAGCACAACTTCATCAACTATAACAAATATCCACAACACAAAGCATTATGAAGTATAATTCTTCATAAAATCAAAGTGAAGGTACAATTACTTGTGTTTTAGTGTTTTGTTGAAGGTTAGATTGTGTAATTTATTCAGTCTTTTATTCTGATGACTCACATAAGTTTTTCTCATGGACATCTTCAGTTTTCAACTTGATTGCATCTTTTAGTGCAATTGGCATTCACTTTTTGATGTACCCTTAGTGAGTGTGGCATTATATGGAAAGTGAGATATTGTCTTATGAAGTTCATTTTGAACCATTTTAAAGTCCAGACTTCAAAATTAGGTTATTCCTTATTCTGATGTAGACTTGATACAACTTCATTTTGATGTTGTGAAATAACAAAAATCACTCTAAGGAGTAGGGGGTTGAAAAGTATGTTAATTAAAGATAAAAACTTTATCCAATAAAATCTTTATAATAGGTTTAGAAGGATATATGTACTGGAGCAATCCACGTATAAGAAATAAGGTTTATGAATCACTCTCAACACCCAAAGCTTTATAAGTCTAAGAAAAGGATTTTGTCAGTGTCATATACATCTTGTTCTAAACTTCAGTTTACATGCATCATTCTTTATGATGTTTTAGGAAACATTCTTCAAGAAAGTTCAAAGAAAGTTATTCACTACAAAGCATTCAATCATACTGTGTTTGATTGGTAAAATACATCCCATTCATATGCTGAGGATCATGAGGTGATATCTTTCTTGAACTTCTAACTGTGTTCTAATTTGTTACTTGTTAATCTTATAATATTGGTTGTTTGGAAACTATTACAAAGGGTTCTTAAAGCTGTTTCTAGAGTAGTTTTCTCTAGATGGTAAGAGTAGAGTAGGTTCTCTATGTCTTATATCACAAAGAATCTAATAGGTTTTAGATTTCTGTTCTTTGCCTAGGTTTGGTAAAGGGTGATTGTTGTAAAGCTTGTAAGAACTGAAATTTGTGAATAGTTTAACTCTAATCTAGTTTGATTAGAAGAACTGGATGTAGCTTCTTTTTGAGAGGTGAACCAGTATATATTATTATGTTGATATATATTCCTTTATCTCTTCTTGCTATCTTGATCTGTTGACTGTTGTGAAATCTTTCTTACTCAACAAGTGCAGGTTTTTGTCAATGGATTCTTAGACTAAGTGTTTTGATTGAATTGAAGTATTATTGTTTTTTTTAAGTGATAAAGATCCTTTAACTATGATTTTCTAAAGTTTTTAAAAGGTCAAGTTTATACCAATTCACCCACTCTTGGTATTTGAGTGTATTCATATTGTTTTCAAAAATTGGTATCAAGAGCTAGTTTTTGAAAGTTAATCAAGATCACTATCTTTTCAAGAAAACGAATACCACACAGATTACATTCAATCATCCTTCGATATTTGAAGGAGAGCATTTCAGTTTTGGGAAAAATTGTATGTAGATTTTTATTCAATCAAACGACCCCGGTGCTTGGAATGCAATTGAAAAAGGTTCGTTTGATCCCTACAAAAACTTTTGATAATGAAAGAATTCCCAAGGAGTGAGATGAGGTGACGGATGCAGAAAAAAGAGTTGTGCAAAATGATTTTAAAGCTAAAACCATGATTACATCTGCTCTTTCTTCTAACGAATTCTTTAGAATTGTTAGGTGTAAAAGTGAACTTGAAAACATTTCTCAACTACAAACAAGGTTCACTCACGCTGTCAACCATCTTCTTAGTCTTGGGAATATTTTGATGTTGAAGAATTAAACATCAAAATCTTGAAGTGTCACACAAAACCATGGCAACCAAAAGTTACAACAATTAAGGAATCAAAAGATCTATCCAAGATGTCAATGGCTGCACTTTTTGGTAAGCTTCTTGTGTATGAACTTGAAATGTCACAACTAAAACATGCAGAGGATGCAGAGAAGAAACACAAGAGTATAGCCTTGAAAACTGCATCAACTCATGTGGAAAAGGAAGAAGACTCAAGTGAAGATGAATGTGATGAACATATGAATCTAATAGTGAAGAAATTCAGCATGTTCATGAGAAGAAACAAGAACAAAAAGTTGTCAAAGTTCAACAAGAAAAATGACAGCAACAACAACAACAACAATACCTCCAACTTCACTTGCTGAAATGCAAAGAAAGAAAGGAAGCCAAAGACAACATACATAGCATGGGAAGACAATGATTCAACAACTTTCGAATCAACAAGTGAGAATGAAGAAGAAAATGTTTGCTTCACATCCACAATAAGTGATGATGAAGAATTCGCAAGTGCTATGCTCAAACCAATAATAGGCTGACAGGTAATCTCAAATGGCATGTTAGCAAAATTGCTGAATTGCAATCTGAACTTTGCAATTTGAAAGAAACAAATGAAAAGTTTGTTTCAAGTTACAAAGCTAATGGATGTGTATGTGCCTCATCATCTTCAAATGTTGATAAATGCAAGCTTTTAAAAAAAGAATTTGATGATTACAAAAAGAGTCAAGGTGAAAAATATATGCTTTTGCTTTTAGAAAATTCTTACTTGGTTGATATTTTTAAAAGACTCTATAGAGGAAATTGTAGCTTGAATCAAATGCTTAGTGTTCAAAAATATGCTGGAGATACTTCTTCTTTGGGTTACAAACATGGATCAAAACCTTTTTGAAAAACAAAGTTTGTACCGCCAAAATAGAAAAATTAAATAGGCTTTTCAAAAACTAAGTATCATCGATTGACTCATTTTGAAAGAGCATCAAATACTATTACTTGCAATTATTGCATGAAGAAAGGTCATACATCCATTAGGTGCTATGCTAGGAGATACTATGCGCCTAATGGTGAATGCATTTGGGTACCTAAGAGAAAAAGAAAGCCAACTAACCCTTATGGACCCAACCCACATTGGGTACCTTTCTTTATTACTTAATTTGATTTTTGCAAGTGTGTCTAAGAGCAAAATCAACATTATGGTATCTTGATAGTGGCTGCTCTAGGCAGATGACAGGTGACATGTCCATGCTCACAAATTTGACTCTCAAAGATGGATGATATGTCACTTATGGTGATAATAATAAAGGAAAGATCACTGGAGAAGGAAATATAGGAGACAACTTCAAAACAAAGATAAGAAATGTGCTTTATGTTGAAGGTTTGAAGCACAACCTCCTAAGCATAAGCCAACTATGCGACAAAGGACTCAAAGTCTCCTTTAATGACAATTGTTGTTTAATATGTGATGGTCAAAATGGTGAGGTTATCCATGTTAGTAAGAGGAAGGGTAACATATATGTTCTCTCCATTGAGCATGCATTTATTCACAACACTAGCTGCCTAGTAAGTAAAATTAATGATACATGGTTATGGCATAAGAGAGCTAGTCACTTAAACATGCATCATATGAACAAGCTTATTAGAAAGGACTTAGTCATAGGCTTACCTAAGCTTAAATTTGAGAAGGACAAAATATGTGATGCTTGTCAAAAGGGGAAATGATCAAAGAATTCTTTTCTAAGTAAAAATGATGTTTCTACCTCTAGACCCCTTGAATTGCTTCATATGGATTTATTTTGTCCTTCTAGAACTATGAGCTTGGGGGGTAATTTCTACGAGCTTGTTATTGTTGATGATTACTCTAGATACACATGGACTTTGTTCATAAGATCCAAGAGTGATGCTTTCATGGTATTTAGAAAATTAGCCAAGGTAATTCAAAATGAAAAAGCACGCAATATTGTTTCAATAAGAAGTGATCATGGTGGTGAATTCCAAAATGAGTACTTTGAAAAGTTTTGTGAAGAATATGGAATCAACCACAATTTTTCAGCTCCAAGAACACCCCAACAAAATGGTGCTTTGGAGAGGAAAAACAGATCCTTTGAAGAAGGAGCAAGAACCCTTCTTAATGAAACAAATTTACCTAAACATTTTTGGGCCGATGCGGTAAATACGGTTGGCTACACACTTTGAATAGATTATTCATAAGGCCTATTTTAAAGAAAACTCCTTATGAACTATACAAAGGTAGAAAGTTAAACATATCTCACTTAAGAGCATTTGGTTGCAAGTGTTTTGTTTTAAGTAATGGTAAAGATTCTCTTGGCAAATTTGATGCTAAAGCTGATGAAGCTATTTTTCTTAGTTACTCTTTGCAAAGTAAAACTTATACAATCTTTAATAAAAGAACATTGTATGTAGAGGAATCTGTCCAATCTTTAATAAATGAGTGTGATATTGATGTAGGATCAATGGAAGAATATATGCAAATCAATGATCTAAAGGAAAAGGCAGAACCATATGATGAATTGGAACAGTCAACACCATTACAAAAGTCCAAGGATTGGAGAACAACTAAAGACCTTTCCCTTGACAATATAATTGGGGAAGTCTCCAAGGGAGTTTCTACTAGATCCTCTTTAAGAAATCTTTGTTGTACTATGGCTTTTGTTTCACAGATTTAACCAAAGAGCATTGACCAATCTATGCTTGATGAACATTGGATGATGGCCATGCATGATGAATTGAATCAATTTAAGAGAAATGAAGTTTGGGAATTAGTTCCTAGACCTTCTTCTCACAAACCTATTGGAACCAAGTGGGTTTTTCAAAAAAAACTTGATGAAAGTGGAAATATAGTGAGGAACAAGGTCACATTGGTTGCAAAAGGATACAACCAAGAGGAAGGCATAGACTATGATGAAACCTATGCTCCAATTGCTAGGTTGGAAGCCATTAGGTTTTTGCTTGCATATGTGATGGACTCCTGATCTGAATCAAGTCCTGTTTGCCCCGATCTTCCTTGCAATGGAATCAATTCTTCAATTGATAGAAAAACAGAATAGGAAATGCTCTGTTTTCAAGAAAGCTTTTTAGGTTTGTGTTTAAGAAATGGATCAGTGGAAAAGGATTAGGAACGGATTTGGATTGACACCATGGAATAGGAATTCCAATAAGTCTTGCAAGAATCACCAC